>JASAND010020127.1:0-27052 GCA_030248195.1 Trissonchulus latispiculum | reverse complement strand
TTTGAGGGCTAGGACAAAAAGAAACGTTGTTTCTGGTGTAGTTTGCACGGGGGTAACTATGTATAACATTGGATTCGCGCAAGTATGTAAAACTTGATTTTCGACCACAGAAAATTGAAAATCTAGGGCATTGAGACCAAATAAAATGATCCCTTTTTGGGATTGTGTTTGATTGACGTCTCAAATAGCTTGGATTCTTGTTAGGAAAACTGAAAAAACCACAAGAAAAACATCGGGAAGGTGGGGGTATGCGTAGACTTAGCAAACGTGGAGGAGAAAAACCACTGCTTAAGCTATGTACGTATGTCGGAAAAACTGAAAAATTCGAAGAAAAGCTCGTAGCTCTCGGTGAAAACAGAAAACGACGATGCAATGGGCTTCTTAAAATATCACCAGTTTGAGCCCGAAAAGGAATCTGGCATCCAAACTGTACATACGTAATGGGCAATTTTCCACTAAATGTCCAACATTGTGGCATAAAAACACCTACGAAACTGATTTCTAGTAAAATTTCTACTCCAAAAATATCGAGTGTCAGGCATTTGGCAACTGTTATAGGCCATTAAACAGAAAAACAAATGCCGTTTTCAAAAATATTCCCGAAAATCTAAACTTTGAGAATGGTGGGGGCGCTGCGCGCTGCCACAAAAAACCGCAAAGCATTCCGATATATACGCATGTTAGCTTACAAAAGCGCCTTGGCAATTGGATGTTTGGCTTGAAAAGTCGCCACGAATACGTATGCACACTAAAAAGCATCACTAATCGACCCAAAAAATATCAAAAACTCTGAAAATTGGTCAAAAAAGTGAAAACAGAGGGGGGGGGGTAGAAAAAGTCCAACACTTCGTCAAAATGATATACGAATCGCAAAAATTACTGCATATAGGCTCTACAAATTGACTATAAGGGCACTAGGACGTAGAAAACGTCAGAAAATCACAAAATTAAAAAATTTCGTGAAAATCGGGGGGGGGGGGGTAAAAACTTCAACATGACTTCAAAGTTATGTACGTATGTCAAACATTTGGCTAAAATAACGTCTAGATCTCACTAATATGACACAAAACTGTGTATTATGACGGAAAAACGTAATACTAGGCTACACAGAATTTTAAAAATACAAGAAAAACACAAAATTTGAAAATTTCGTAAAAATTGGGGGGGGGGGTGATTTTTCAAAAATTTGAAACATTTGCTTGAAATCACCTAAAATACCCAAAAATATGCCTAGAATCGCTTTTTGCGTCCAGGCTAAACCCTAGATAAGCTCAAATTGCACCAAAATGCTCAAAAACTGAATTTGTGGTCTCTTTGGGAGGAGTCAAGATTTGCAAAAATGGCCTAAAATTGTAAAGATTTTGAAAATGCTGCCTTTAAAATTGCCTAAAAATATTTTACACGCTTGGGGGAAGACCCAACGAGTAATTTAAGGCCTTATTTGACGAAATTTGAGCAAAAATTGACTTTTGGGGGTCAATTGGGGGGGGGGTCAAAAATTGACCAAAAATTCAAAAATTTGTCAAAAGTACCTCAGCACAGCTTCTGCGAAGTCTTCAGAGCTGATTATTCCCTTATTCAGGAATATTCAACCCCAAAGGGTAAAGGAAAACCATACAGAAAAATATTTTAAAAATTTGAAAAAAATTTATTCCCGTCTTGGGGGGTTGGGGGGAGGAGAGGAAAATTCTCAAACTACCTAAAATTTACTGGAAAATCGATTATTGGGCTGTCCCAATAACTCCAGTCAGTTCAGATTCGTTTCCCAGATCCCAAATAACCTAAGGGGGGGGTGGGGAAGTTGGGGGGGATTCCCCCGACCATGCTTCGTCAGCTCCAAAATTCATACTAATTTAAAGTTGCACCCCACACAATAGGAGAATTTTTGAAAGTCTTCAAAACTAGACAAAAAGTATCATAAAATATTCTCCTAATTAAGACGAATCGAATGGTATAAAAATCTTGAAACAATTCGCAAAATTAAGCGAGAAAATCAAAAATGAAAAATCAAAATTTTTACGAAATTTTGATTGACAAACCGGACAATGTCACGTGTCACGGTCGCCAAATATTAACTACCGGCAAACTGTTCCGTATTTACCGACAATTAAAGAGGCGAATCAATTGCAGGCAAACCTAGGGTGCAACCCAAATCAAGAAAATAAAGCCCTACCTAACTATCTAAACCTCCCCTAAATAAAAGGTAAAAGGCATGATCAATTTACAGGAGGACTTGATTTTACTGGCAAACCATAAGACATATAAAAGAATAATAATAATGTAGCAAAGACAGACTGCGCCCGCAGGCTACTGCTCATCACAAAAGATACTCAGCAACTGACTAATTGACTGATTTGGCTAATTAACGAAAGGATCTAAACAGAGGTTTCTACACACTAGTGATAAAGAAATCATTCAAAAGATTAGTGAAACATACTTCGCGTAGCGAGTATTTAACATTATCCCCTGGCGAAAAATTTTAGCGCCTGATAAAATTTCCAAGTAGAAGAGAGATGCTACCATAATTGCTGAGAGTTTTAAGATGGTAAAATTTAAGAGAAAAGTACTTTCAAGCATATGACATGGGCGACCAGTAAGCAACCATAAGAAGTCCTGGCGCATTTACTACCCATGATAGCAAAAAGAACTTCAAGTAGTAGACCAAGCTCAAAATGTGCGTTGGCGGCCTGCTCGTTGGCGACTAACTTACATTCACCTCACTTTCTTGTGAATGTAAGTTAGTTGCCAACCAACATTCTGAGAATGTCAGCCGGCCGCTAGCTTACATTCACAGAATGTACGTTGGCGGCTAACTTACATTCTCAGACTAAATTGTCAATTGTCCACTAACTTGGTTCAACATAGATTCTCATTAGCTAGCGGTAAATTTAAAAGTGAGCAATTATATTTTATGGGAAATGAATGTTTATTCAACTAAAAAAGTAATTTAAAACATGTAACATTTTATAAACTTCAAGACAAATGCAATTCTAAATTCCGAAATCTTTAAAAACTTTCTTGCAAAAACACACTGTTTTACCTCATATTCTCTTTAGATTTTGCTAACGTATATATAGCTATTGTAGACCTGCAGCATTAATCGGATGGGTTTCATAGAGACCTGACATTAATGAATATTATGCCGTTTAAAAAATTGTGCTCTATATTCCATCTACTTAAATTGTTTATACGGTCCCTGTTTGCTTCCCTAATAGGTTGTGCTATGCAAAACTCAATAATATACCTGAAATAGTAAATATGACAACTAAAGTCTGACCAAAAATCTTGGAACCGAACAGTGAGCGCCTGTCCTGTGTTAACCTTTGAAGTTAATCTATATAAAGTATATATTTTTAGAAACCTCAGGAGCAGGAGAATCGGTAAAACCATCATATCCGGACTATATCCGGTAACCGGATACTAAATCGATAAAAACGCTTCAGATTCGGAAAGAGAATGCTAATTAATTCGTACTCTAGTACGTAGGTCCTTGGCCCAAGACATTTCCGGAAATCCGGTCACATCCGGTTCATGTCCGGTGACCGGATGTCTAGGCCACAAAAACTGTACAGCTACATGGGTAGGTCGTACAGTTTTGCTGATTGAATTTTTTGATTCCTCGGATCGAAATTAGTTTGTATAGGAAATTTTGTCCGATTTGGACCAAAACTGCGTGATCTATATGGCCATATCCGGTTCGAAAAAAACCGGAAAATTGGTTTTTCCGGTCTGGTGCTCGGAAGTGCGGATAAAAAAATGTTCGTTTTTGGCACAATGAATATTTGGGAGGCTACTTTCATTTTACCATTCAAAAATTACAGCAGATATGAAGCAACTTGAGGGTGATGCTTGTTAGGGATAGACAAAATATCATTCTAATGAAATAAGTTGACTTCCGGACCAGCCGGATACTGAGATAATAGCCCATGAAATTTCAAACTTCAAAGCTCAGAACCGGAAATCGACGGATAGGCCAGGCGATAGTATAGGCCAACTCAGGACAGGCGCTCACAGCTCAGTTCCAAGAATTTTTGGTCAGACTTTAGTTACATACGGAATATGAATAGGATTACAAGGAACCATCTTCTGATAAATACAAAATTACTAGATTCGTGTAATAATTTACTTTCTATCTGTTCAGTAGTCATTAAAACAGGAAGCTGTTATCTACTTGTTTAGGTAGAAAGCCGGATGCTTATCGTAGCATGGTCCTCAGTTCTTTCGCACATCTCCTCTTGAATTCGTCCAGTGTGGTGGCGAAGGTGGTTTCATTGTGGAGCTGGTTCCAGAGCCGGGAAAACTTGGGGAGGTAGGAGTTGAGGAAGAGTTGGAAGCGGGTACCATTTTGGCGGCCCGCCCCGCCCCGCTACCCGCACGCTGGTACCCGACCCGCCCCGCTCCGCGGCCCACAAAATTTTTGGAGTGGTATACGATTACTATGTTGTTAAATTTATTTAAAAATGTCAATAATTAAAAATAAACTTTGATTTAAAGCTTCCAAACTGCTTTACCTAATAGTGTATTGAGATGTGTTGCTGAATTATGGAAATTAATCTAACTTGCCGACATTTGCCGAAGAAGTACCAAAACTTTTTAGAAAAGTTTAAAAATTTGAACTAACTGATGCATTTAATTAGGGTTGCACCTGGGCTTGGTTCCCAATGTCAGTCTCGGTGGTTCAGCCCCGATGCAGGCCGACCGGGACCAAAATGTTGTAATTTTTTGGCAATTTTTCGCCAAAACTTTGGAATTTTAAAAGTCAAAATTATGTTTTAATTGGTAGAGATCGCTCGTTATTATATTACTCATCGATTTGATTAAAAACAACACTAAAGTCTGACCAAAAAATGTAGAAAGCGAAATTGTTTTCTTTATATCTCAAAAACGCTTCAAGATAGCTACCACAAAGTATATATTTTCTGAACCGGACTGATGAGATCTTTCTTTTCGTGAAAAATTTTTTTGAAATTTCCCGTGCGATTTCAAAGGGCGCCGCTTTTATATGTACAGAAGGATTGGTACATGGTACTGCCGCGATTTTTGCACGAACATTTTCTCGTTGTATGAAAGTGCCACACACCAAATTTCAACTTTTTTGGCTGAAAATTGCGTGAGTTTTCAATTTTTTAGATTTTCAAAATCCTTTGATCTTTGCCGCTTTTTCGAATTTGACTGGTTATTACTCGCGACTCGCTCAACGGCAAAAATTTGCGATTAGATTTTCAGGACCGCCTAGGCGTCCGCTTTCACCCGATATATGTGAGATTTCAAAATTTGAAAGTCGATTTTTTCGAAAAATACCACTTTTTGACCCAAAATTTCGACATAGCAAGTCTAGCAAAAGTGAGTAAAAATTACATAATCATAAAGTCCAATCTAAGCTGAATCCAACGATATAAAGTTTTTGTGGCTACGACTTGCATTGCGTCCGCAATGAATTTTTAAACAATTTCCCTTTTTCAGCTGGTTTTTGCTAGTTTACACTGGTTCAGGCAAATCAAGGCGGCAACATCAAAGGGAGCCAAAAACCAGCTGAAAAGGGGAAATTGTTTAAAAATTCATTGCGGACGCAATGTAAGTCGTAGCCACAAAAACGTTCAGCATTCAGCTTAGATTGGACTTTATGATTATGTAATTTTTACTCACTTTTGCTAGAGTCGCTATGTCAAAATTTTGGGTCAAAAAGTGGTATTTTTCGAAAAAATCGACTTTCAAATTTTGAAATCTCACATATATCGGGTGAAAGCGGACGCCTAGGCGGTCCTGAAAATCTAATCGCAAATTTTTGCCGTTGAGCGAGTCGCGAGTAATAACCAGTCAAATTCGAAAAAGCGGCAAAGATCAAAGGACTTTGAAAATCTAAAAATTGAATAACTCACGCAATTTTCAGCCAAAAAAGTTTATATTTGGTGTGTAGCACTTTCATACAAGGGGAAAATTTTCGTGAAAAAATCGCGGCAGTACCATGTACCAATCCTTCTGTACATATAAAAGCGGCGCCCTTTGAAATCGCACCGGAAAATTCAAAAAAAATTTTTCACGAAAAGAAAGATCTCATCAGTCCGGTTCAGAAAATATATACTTTGTGGTAGCTATCTTGAAGCGTTTTTGAGATATAAAGAAAACAATTTCGCTTTCTACATTTTTTGGTCAGACTTTAGTAATTTTGTCGATATAGACTCGAAATTATTGCAATATCTTAATTTTTAAGAAAATTCTCTTACCTAGACCCACAATCTTCAGGCACCGGCCTTGGACCCGGTCCGATGCATCTCAACAAGAAATTAATCTTGCGCTCATGTAGTCTCGAAAAAGACCCAGGTTACAAAGCTAAGGCAGTAAGGAAGGACTAGTCTATTTAAATCTCAAGGTTTCGAAAAAAGGTTTGTAATTTGTTGAAAATTATGTATTGTTCACTGTTTCAAAAACGCATTTAGCCAGGTAGAGGGCAGACACCCTGGAAACTTTTGGCGACGTTATGATTCCAAAACTGCAGATGACAACAGATGACTATATAGCAGCAAATTGAACCGCAACAAAGGAGTTATAGGATAGGATAGGATATGAAGTCCAAAGTTCCGCAAAAGCACATAGTTATCGGAAGCAGGCGGTAAGATTAATATGACGTAAACAAACCAGAACGAGAGGTCAAAGTAAAACTTAACTTCAGTCTTCAGAGCTGATTATTCCCTTATTCAGGAATATTCAACCCCAAAGGGTGAAGGAAAACCATACAGAAAAATATTTTAAAAATTTGAAAAAAATTATTCCCGTCTTAGGGGGTTGGGGGGAGGAGAGGAAAATTCTCAAACTACCTAAAATTTACTGGAAAATCGATTATTGGGCTGTCTCAATAACTCTAGTCAGTTCAGATTCGTTTCCCCGATCGGAAGCAGGCGGTAAGACTAATATGACGTAAACAAACCAGAACGAGAGGTCAAAGTAAAACTTAACTTCAGTCTTCAGAGCTGATTATTCCCTTATTCAGGAATATTCAATTCAGTTCAATTCAGTTCAGATTCGTTTCCCCGATCCCAAATAACCTAAGGGGGGGGGTGGGGGAGTTGGGGGGATTCCCCCGACCATGCTTCGTCAGCTCCAAAATTCATACTAATTTAAAGTTGCACCCCGCACAACAGGAGAAAGTCTTCAAAACTAGACAAAAAGTATCATAAAATATTCTCCTAATTAAGACGAATCGAATGGTATAAAAATCTTGAAACAATTCGCAAAATTAAGCGAGAAAATCAAAAATGAAAAATCAAAATTTTTACGAAATTTTGATTGACAAACCGGACAATGTCACGTGTCACGGTCGCCAAATATTAACTACCGGCAAACTGTCCGGTATATACCGGCAATTAAAGAGGCGAATCAATTGCAGGCAAACCTAGGGTGCAACCCAAATCAAGAAAATAAAGCCCTACCTAACTATCTAAACCTCCCCTAAATAAAAGGTAAAAGGCATGATCAATTTACTGGATGACTTACTGAATTTACTGGCAAACCATAAGACATATAACAGAATAATAATAATATAGCAAAGACAGACTGCGCCCGCAGGCTACTGCTCATCACAAAAGATACTCAGCAACTGACTAATTGACTGATTTGGCTAATTAACGAAAGGATCTAAACAGAGGTTTCTACACACTAGTGATAAAGAAATCATTCAAAAGATTAGTGAAACACATTTTGCGTAGCGAGTATTTAACATTATCCCCTGGCGAAAGATTTTGCGCCTGATAAAATTTTCAAGTAGAAGAGAGATGGTACCATAATTGCTGAGAGTTTTAAGATGGTAAAATTTAAGAAAAAAGTACTTTCAAGCATATGACATGGGCGACCAGTAAGCAACCATAAGAAGTCCTGGCGCATTTACTGCCCATGATAACAAAAAGAACTTCAAGTAGTAGACCAAGCTCAGAATGTGCGTAGTTAAGTAAACAGATTTGGACCCCTGTGCTCTACAAAGAACCGATCGATCATCAGTCCTGATTTGGTAATCAGGACTCAAGAATCTGAATTCAGTGTTGTGATCTGATTGTCATCTAGATAGCAAGTGTCGACCCCGCTTGCTGACTGTATCGTTTGGACCCCTGCCATCAACAAACGGACTCACGACAAAGACCCCTATCCAGGTTGGCTACGGGGAATCCTCAATTTTGGACACATCACCTTCTGAGGATCCAGTGTCATAGTTTACTAATCCTAGTAAACGTGCCGACCTTCTGTGTGTTTGAAGCGGTTGTCACCCAGAATCATCCTTGTCAGGCAGAAACCTAGCAGATCACTGTTGGATCACGCCAGAGCAATTTTGGAGCCAGCGTTCGATTATCTTATTACATACTGCATTACTATTAAACAGTATCAGTTTTCTAAATAAGTCTTTCAAACGGTTAAATCATGTTACACTAAAAAATTATCGAAACATTCATGAATAAAAATTTTTTGCACAAATTCACACACATTATTTTGCTCACAAGCGAAAAATGTAGTATGAATCAATGCTAAAAGTGAATATTGTTAATCGGATCGGTTTTTAGTGATTATCCGACCGGCCTGGGTCGGGTTTTAGAGATTCACCGGCTCAAAATTTGCCTTGACTTTATAGATGCCATAGCCTTTACCCAAAGATGCCAATTACCAGCGACTTTCATATTTGAAATCTGGAAAGTTATCATTAAGAACTTGATGACGGGGCGATCATTTCGTGATAAGCTTCCAGTATGACATATAGAATTTTAATAGGTTCAAACCTCAGCTAGAAAATGCATCATCTTGACCACCCACTTTTTGCTTGCGAATTTTTTAAGACTTTGAAATATTTGAAAGAGTCACCTGAGTTACCCACCAACTTGATCCTCGGTCCACCCACACACGTCGAGACTTAATAAGAGTTCATTGTAAAACTTTAGTTCTGCCAGGAATCGAACCTTGGACCTTCCAAACTGTAGACAGGCATACTATAGGCACTATCATTACAGAATCGAGAAAGATGAGCACATGATATATCCTTGGCATTATTACCTTATTTTCAGGATTTTTGCTGCTTTTCGACGTGCCAATGTTTTTGATATCGGTAACTTGACTCTGTTAGCTAACAGAAAAACTAACATATATTTTTTACTAATAAAAGATACTTAACAAATACGTTCGCAACTGTACGACAGCAAAAACGAAGAAGTACAGTAAAGCTGTCTTAGCATCTTATCACTGTCTGTCTCAAACATTCATTCTCATGTAGCCTTGGTTGTAACCGGAGTTCTGAGTGGGTACTGGGGGTGGTGGAGGAGGCGGCGCCATCGGAAGCTGATCGACCTCCTCCTCTTCATCGTCGCTTTCATCGCCCTCATCCCAATTGTAGTCTTTGGGTGGGGGCGGAGGCGGTGCCGTTTTAGTGGAACTGAGTGGAACTTTTCTTCCGTCCACCAGCTCCCTTTCTTCCTTTCCTAACTTTTCTGGGGACATTAGGACCTCCTTCTGATCGTCTTCCTCTTTCTTTTTCCCGCTGGGACGGAAGCGTACAGTACTCAGTTTGGTAGAACCTTTCTCTACATCTGTATTATTCATAGTGTCACTTGAACTCTGTCTTTTTGCCTCCTCTTCTATGTTGAAAAAGCTGCGCCACAGCGACAGTACCAGATCAGTGGCGAAGATAACGCCTGTATGCATTGTCACCATTCGAATCACAAATGTACCATCGGTTCGGAGATAGGTGCGAACAAACTTTGTGATATCTTTGCTGCTCTCTTTCGCGTTGAACGGCATTTCGGACAGCTCAAGGTGACGTGTGACGAACCACCGGGAAAAGATTGGTAGGATCATCAGAACTCCCCAATAGAGGAAACTGGCCAGCGTGAGAGCGGCCAGGATTAAGTACCAGAACCAAAGAAAGATGAAAATTTTCTCATTGAACAAATTGATGACCAATACGCACTGAATGGTGTGATTTTGTACATTGCTTCCCATCGCACGAACCTGAACAATAAAGCAGTTAATAGCTTTAATAAAAATAAAAAATACACATTTGCAGCAATGACAATAACATGATGATTATCCCAATGTAAGGTAAGGTAAAGGTAAAGGTGACCCCTGGAGAATATCTGCATCCCTGCTTCAGGGACAAGGGGTGCCGGTGCTCATCCCCGGATACACAGCCGTAGTGCCAGGAGTGTCACCTCGACTGCATCCGTGGAAGGGGGGCCGGCCCTTCAAGGCTTTAAGCCCTACACGGACTCCTGTTACCTTACCTGTTACCTCTAAGAAACCAAGTATATACATTCTTGTGTAGAATTTATAATTCAAGAAAGAAGTTAGGTTAAGTTAGTTATCACTCTAAACCACTGATACCCGAAAACCCGATCCTCAGGTGAGATTTGGTCCCATGACTAGAGGATTAGCGTTCCGACGCTCCGCGGTTGAGTTACCGATGCTACAGTTGCACCACGCTGGAAGGAGTTTGAACCAAACTGCACGTACAAACACGTAATCCGAGGCGAGGTACACCCTGGCGGCCTCAAGTTCACCTGGGTGTGAAGGTTTAAAAGGAAAGCTAAGGATGAAAACGCTAAGAAAAATTTAAGAATAACATATATTTGATCAGGTATTTGACTTTTGGTTCCAGTGACATCTGATTTTAGATAAAACCGCAATTTATGCTGAACTCTAGGCAACACATGAACATATTACCTGAAAATCACAGAGAGTTACTCTCGGAAACACGCCGCTGGTTTGCCAGGTGGTACCGTTGAACATATCCAACAAGGCATCGTAGCCGTACAGAGAATAACCAGACGTGCCCAGAAATCGGTTCATGATAACCCACTGTAGCAGACAGTTAACTAAATACAGTGTTTTGGTCATTAAGTAAACGGCAGTGACATAGCATGAACTGTAGGGGAGATTAAGCATACGGAGATAGCGATGAGGTGTAAAGTGGCGACGTTCCAGTCTTCTGTAAAAGCGCAGGGCGTTCTCCAAGTGCACAGTGAGAATCTTTATGGTATTCTTTCGGATGTTGGGTTTAATATTGTTCTGCTCTGTTGCCATCCGAACAATATCGTCCACTTTAATACCTAAAATAATTATAGCATTGATAAAGACAAGAAGTGTTTCTTTCAGGAGGAACTCTTTTTAATCTGAATTGTTATAAGCAGAGTCGGGATAATGGTAATACCGCGAGTGCCGAGTACATATGTACATGCTAAGTAAATACATAAAGGGTCTCTTGCGCATTTATCCCAGCACTAACTTTTGATTTTTTGACCAATAACTTTACAATCTTGTAAGAATGCATTCTGGAGGTTGATGAATTCAAAAAGTTTAAAGTTTTACAGTTTTGAAAAATGTTTAAAAATTTTAAATTTTAAGACGATAAGGGGGCACCAAGGGAATAAAATTTTTTGTCCCCGAATTTGCAGAAAACTTGCATACAGGCGTTTTCTGTGGCGTTGAGCACGAATCTGCAATCCCTGTTTTGATACAGCTTTTCGGTAGCTCAGGATAAGCTTACATCTTAAGCTTGGAACTTTAGCTTATTTTAAGCTAACGACAAGCTTTGTCAAAAACGGATTTCAGATTCCCAGAGCTTCCCACTTCAGATTTCAGATTTCAGATTCAGCGCCCCAGAAACGCCTTATCCAAGTTTCCGGCAAATTCGGGGACAAACAATTTTTTGATCCCCTTGTCCCCCCTAAAAAACTTAAAATTTAAAATTTTATATATTTTTTAAAACTTTTAAATTTTAATTTATGCATTCATCAGCCTCCTTCCAGTATGCACCCATACAAAATATTAATGTTATTAGTCAAAAAATCAAAAGTTAGGGCTGCGAGAATTGCGCAAGAGACCCTACATAAAAATGGAGCTAGCTGCTGTTAGTACGAACCTTCTCCTCCCATTTTCTTTAATTTAATTTGTTTATCCATATATCAAAGAGGCGCTAAACAATCCCAGTTATTGTTGCTTGAGGATAAAGGCAGGCTAATGTTGCGCTTGATAATGATCAATCATTAAAGATGTTTAGCAGTAAAGACATGGCTTAGGGTTATTTATTTGGGTTTGAAATTCAAGAAAAGTATTAGGGTGTGCCATCACGACGAAGAATAAGAAGCAATAAATATAGCTATGTAAACAAAAATAGAACGCTGGGTACTGAGAGGCATATATTTCGCACGATTCCAATTTCCAATTTCCAATAGCTTTGTCAAAGATTTATATGCATTTTTATTTTTTAAATAGCTAATTTATATTTATCAGAGTTTAAAAATCAGATTTTATTTCCCCACCAGATGCAAACTCTTCTGCACCCTCTTTCACTCAAAACCAGTTATTAATTCGAAATTAGTGATTAAGAATGGGGTTCTTTAAAAAATAACGCTCTAACCTGAATGGCCGGATAAAAGTTTCCAGAATACTGATGGAATGTAAAAGCAGGCGGCTTCAATCAGAAGAAAGAAGGGAACCCACTGATAGTAGCTTATCCTCTGACGATAGCGGAGTTGATCCCGTCGTGGTACTTCGTATTTAGAAAATGAGAGGAAATAGGTATCTTGTGCCCAGCAATAGTTCTCGATATACTAAAAAATAAAGAATCTGTTAATAAACCATTAACGGTTCTTGGATTATGGGAACAACTTTCTTACCAGTGATGGAACCCGGTCACTTAGGCTTGACCCGGTGACCCGATTGAGCCCTGACCCGGTGACCCGGTTTTCCAGAAAATTAAAAAACTGCCAAAAAATTTTGATTTTGCCCCAAAACGCTAAATTTTTGTCTTCCAATGTTCCAGGGATCGTGACCACCCTGAAAGAATAACTATCTATGACTGTATGTTTGCTCTAGGTTTTTAAAAAGGTATTTAGTAGTAGCTGTAGCATTTTCTAAACTTAAATAAGAATAAATGAGTTGGCAAAACCAAATATTTATCCGTCTGCTAAATTTTGCAGTCAAAAATATGAGTACTTGTCCCAAAGCGCGGAGAAGGAGTCCTTTAAAATTTGGTTTTATTAACTATTGCGTTGAATTAAATTAAAGGATTCACTTATCTTCAACATTTACCTTGTTTGCAAAAACAGTTTGCAAACCATATTGTAAGTAAATACCAAATTTATGATTTATGCAATAATCATGCAACCAATAAAGCTAAACAATAATCTGCCAGATACAGACAGATTCCCTCAAGCTGCAAAAATGCTCAAAACTAAAATATAAGAAATAGTGCACATCGAACAAAAATCAAGCAAAATAATAATTGCACACCGAACAAAAATTTAACCTCAAATTTTAGCTTGGTAAGCCAAACATTTGTAAAATTTTAGGTAAATTCAGAAAACCGGATCAAGACCGGGTCGAAACTCTTGACTCGATGACCAGGTGACCGGTCCAAAAAGTGACCCAAACTGACCCGGCGAAACGTTCCATCTCTGCTTCTTACAGTCTCCAGGAGCCAATGTTATCAAGGGCTAAAAATGGATTAAACCACTAACTCTGGTTAACTTGGCTATGTTTAACACATACAGTTGACCCGGATTAGTGACTCAACCCGGGTTTAGACGTTGATAACATTGACCCCAGGAAGGATCCCCATAGTTTGAGTAGGTGTTATGTTCAGGCAGGAGCACCGTCATACAGTGCGAAACGAGTAAGTCTAGCATTGCACAATTTTGACGAGTGCTTGTTAAATTTCGTTTATGAAGTATGAATCTCATAAAAGATTAAAATCTTGGTTTCGAAATTCGAATCTACAAAAGATCAAATCTGTGACATAAGTGCAGGTATGTCTATGCAACAGGTAACGTGACTACGTCAATTGCTATGTTAAGCTGGTCGGGTGGGAGACAGAACATCTTTGGACTAGTTAGTTTGTCACTGTGCAGCATTTTATAAAGCTGCAGCGATGGAACGGTGTCATCGGGTCAGTTCGGACTTCGGGGTGTCTTTCTGGCCGGGTTACCGGGTCACCGGTTCAATAACTTCAACCCGCCTACTCCTGACTTAAGTAGATAAAAATATAGGCCTCTACGTCAGAGTTAAATTTAAGTTAATTAATTAATGTTACTTGTTAGTTAAATCTGACAATTTACAGTTATAAATCTATTCTTCATACTAGTGGTTCACTATAATCGACTAATAACTACAAAAATAGAAAATACCAAACCAAATTACTAGCATTTAGCAAATCCTTAGCATCAAAGTTTGTCTCTTCTTGAAGACAAGTTAGCAACTGATGACAAGTCATTCATTGCTTCAAAAGACTACGGACCAACACCAACAATAATTTTACTAATGTCCTTCACGGAATTAAATGTCAACAACATATTTCTAAAAACGTCACCTAAGTTAAACAAAGCGCGCTGGTCACTGCAAAATTTAGACCCACCTGTTCCCAGCCACCTGGAAATCCATCCGGGGCCATGCATTCCATTGGTTTCCCGCCAAATTGTTTGAAACTGACCAAGATTGACAGGACCACCAGAATATTGGTGGTGAAAAAGTAATTAAATCTGTCCACAATATCATCGTCTAAGCGTTTACGGAAAAAGGTAACGGTTCCAAGAAGCTCTTTAAGCATTGGCATGTCAATTGGGTGGAAATCAGTTCAAGTTCAGGGTCGGCTGAATCAGCCCATGAAGTTGCGAGATTAATTGAAACAATGATCACAAGGCAAATGTGTCACCGATGTAACGGCAAGACCCCACTCTGACAGAGCAAGTAAATGCAGGAGCTCTGAATAAAGCTTATGTAAAGCCTAGCTTGGAAAAAATCAATAAGCACACCCCTCCAAGCTGGGAAGTAGATAGAGAAATTTTCAACCCTTTGAAAACTGAGTCAATCTGAAAATTTTATATCCTCTTCAGTCTTTATTCTTTGGTCCCTAAAAATCTTTAAAAAACTCCAACTTCACAGTGAGGTAAAGTTACGCACTCAGAGGGAGGGACTAATTATGCCAAAAACGTCGAGTTCGAGTCGCTATGGGGGAAACCAGTTTTTAAGCGCTGAATTTTAAAATGTGGAAAGGCAATGTCACAACAAAATATAAAATGTCTGCCGTTAAAATTTTCAGAATGAGCCAGCAAACAAACGCTGTGAGATGGATTGTGTTGCATCAACAAAAGCCTAGGGTGTGAAGAACATTTCCTAAATATGCTGACTGAAATGTTATCTGCCTGACTATGATGAGAATAAAGTTTGGAATAAGGAAGAAAAAGCTCTACTAAAAGATGACGTTAAATCTGTGACATGACGTGGGGGTGGTTAGTTGTCAGTATTTGCAAAATTAGTCAGAAATTTAATCCTTACTTTTCTGGAAGTAGGAAAAATTTAAATGTTGATCTGCTCACTGCTGACATTTTGTGAGACTCCTGCAAAGCAGCGGCAGCTGTGATATTGTTAAATGTTAGAATTATATACAATACATGTAATTTAAAATTATCAAACCCTCAGATTTTAATGTTATTGGGCAGACTTTTAAAACGTGACTGCCTAAGTGTGGAACATGTTCTCAGTATTCTCTGGATTGTTTTGCTGTTAACGCACCATGGATTTGGTCGAGAAATTAACTGATGCTGATTGGTCAAGATTAACTCCGACGGTTTGATCATTTACTAAGGCGGACAAACAAAACAAACAAAAGTCATGGTCACTGCCACTGCCAGGGGCCTATTTCATAAAACTACGCTAGTTACATTACATTTCCTACATTAAAATGTAGCTACATTACATTTGCTACATTTTTGGGTTTCATAAAACAAATGTACTTTTTACAATGTAATGTAGCTACATTACATTTGGAAAATCCCTTTTGACGTCATTGTATCTCGTTTTACATTGGTGTTGCTACAATGTAACTACATTGTAGCTACAATGTAATTACATTGTAACTACATTGTAGTTACATTGTAATTACATTGGAAATACGTTTTGTTAGCGGCTGCATTACATTGTGAACTTAATGGATTATTTGCAAAATAGCTGCATATTTTTAATTAAATAACAAAGGTACTATTACACACAACGAAGAATGTACAGCTTAATAATTTAGATAAATTAATAAATACGTAGTAATTAAATGTATCTAAGTTTTTGAAAATATTACGAATTTTTAGAAAGTTTGAGACAGTTCAGATCTTATAATTAAGTGTCATTTTGTACAAGGTAAAATTTTCTAATGCTTTCCTCACAATCTTAAGGTTCCTTCATAGGTTAAAGAGTTCTTTTATAAATTATTTTAACGAGAAAAGGTCACTTTATCGTGGTCTTGACCACAGTCAAAAATGTAGTTACATTTGGACTGAAAATGTAATGTAAAATACCTAAAATACTTTTATGAAACTAAGATAATGTAACTACAATGTAGTTACATTTCTAGCCTATTCAAAACACTATGAGAACTACTACATTGTAATGTAACTTACATTGTAATGTATAAAATACAATGTAACTACATTACATTGTAAGAATGTATATGAAACCGAATTTGAACTACATTGTTACATTGTAGTTACAATGTAGCAAATGTAATGTATATGAAATAGGCCCCAGGAGTGGTTTTAAAGGAATTGGCATAAACTGCGTTCATGTAAAACACAAATTCATTTCGAACCATGTTCGTTTGGTTCCGTTATTTTGTAGTTTACCACTACTTGATCATTTTTATTATGTTTCTTATTTCCGGACATTCATTGAATCCTTGGCTGGCTGGTCCGTGACCTATTGCAATCCGCAGCCAATCTGACTGCGCAAAACAGCTTCGTTTGGCTGGTTTTAAGGATTGTTCTCTAAAATTTCAGAACCCTATCTGAAACGGGTGAAGGTCTGTGCCATCTCTCTTGAAAAGAGATTCTGTATTTGGTAAACTTCAGTAGTTAACTTTCTTGTTTGTCACCACCCAGTGAAACTGCAGTAATCCCTTCCCTGTCCATTTGATGACAGTAGGTTAACAGCTTGTACGTGGTCATTAGTGATGTGGATCGGATCGGATCGGTAGCCAAAATCACCTACCGATCCGATGTGCCAATTGGCCGGCGGTCCGATCCGATGTACCCCCGGATCGGACCGATCCGATCCGATCCGACCATAATTTTAATTTTCAATTGTAGACACTTAAATTTCGATACCTTCCCATTCCCATTATTTTGCAAAACATGACCAAACTTCGCATCTGACTCGTATTGAATAATTTTGAAAATCCGTATTAGAAACTGCAGCTGCAGAATGATGTAGTCACCTTTGAAAAATAACGTTTTTGCTTTGTTTTAGGAGTTTTAAGACCTAGTAAGAACTATATAAAAGATATAGAGAAGTAAAGATAAAGATAAAACAAAGAGGAGATAAAATTGTCTAGGGTATAAACCAAAAAATGTGCGTACACACTTTGGTCGCTTATTTTTATATATTTTTATAGTTTTATATACATGCTTATAAGCAATATGTTTTTAAACTCGTTCGGAAAGGGAGATGAAATTGAAATAAGGAAAATCCGGAATCCCGGGTTTTATGTACGGAAACTCTACTAAATACTAGCCCATGTGTTAAAAATAAAAGAGGCAGTCGAGAATTAAAACAGCATATATGCATTACATACAACAAACCCGGGGAATATATTCCGCTCCAGCGGAATAAAAATGCGTCTGGCGGATTTTGCACTTTCCACTTCCGAGCAAACGCGCTTGGGTGAAAAATTTTCTTCCTATTTCAGACCTAGTAGTTGTAGTAATAGTAGTAGTAATAGTAGTAGTCGTAAGACTAGTAGTAATCGTCAGCGGCACTGAGTTTAAAAGCGGAGCAGACTGTTCAAACACCAATTAGCAGAAAAAATTAGAGAGCAATTCCATTTGACTGTTTTTATACATTTAAAATATATATTCATTCAGAGAAATAAAGTCAAACAAAAGCATTAACAACAGAAAATTCAACATTTGAACAAAATTTAGATGAAAGATTTTGAAAGTTTCTTCGAAAAAAATTTGCAATGTTGTAAAAATTGGTACAAATTGGCGCGATCCGGAAAAATCAAGCCGATCCGATCCGGCCAATTCGAAAATTTGTCGATCCGATCCGATCCGACCCACATCACTAGTGGTCATAAGCATTATTTTAGTCTGTTACATAACCTCTGATCGAGCAGTGTGGCTAGGAAACCAGTTGTTATTATTAGAATCAAAACCCCAGTGTCTTTTTAATGGTAACAAAACTATGAGTCCTTCTTGTACCCTCATGAGAGCCTGGCACAGGAACTTTATCAGTACCAAATCACTTTGCCAGACCGTATCAAGTTTCTCTGATATGTACCTGTGTAAACATTTCAGAAAATGGCTACGAAATTGTTTGATCAATGTTTGACGTTTACTTTTGTTTAGTATTTGCCGTGAAAAAGCCTGTTGTCATGATTGCGGCGGGAACGCAATTTCTCTCTGGTTTGTTATGGTTGATAACCAGAAAAGTTTAATACTAAGTGGCAGTGCAGTGCCATATAAAGGCTATGGAGGAATAAACCAAAATTGGTGGATGAAGATGTTTATTACATAAGACACATTTATGGGCGCATTTTGGATATGTACTGTAGATTTTAAAACATTTACAAAAATTTCACAGATTCCAAGGTGTGATTCACATTCTAGTCGATGCGAAGACTTGGTTGCTTCTTCATCCATTTGGATGACATTAAAGCCTAAAAATAATAAAACATAATTCGCAGATCATAAAAACATCCGATCCCGTTTGAAATGAACTGCAAATTTGACCTTCCTTATATAAGGCTAGGCTAACTAATAATTTCAGTTTAAAGGTTTTGCTGATTTTGGCTTAAGCGTGAATACTGAATAGATAACCCATTTCTTTCCATTTCCCCTAAATAATTTGACTTGTTGTTGTTCTATTTTACGAAGAATGCTGAAACTGGATTGGTTATAGCTCTCCTACAAGATTCATTTCACCTTGGTCACTATTGGCTGCATGCAATAACTAGGGGGCACTGGGACGATGATAGACTTAAGGCACTAGAAACATTTTTAAAAAATAAAGCAAAACATCATCGATTTTCACTTCTTTGGGGTTGGTTTGAACATTCCTTGTATGTAAGCTAAACTGTACAGTCTCTGACATGGAAAGTAAATAATACACAATTTGCATACCCTATCACACGTGCCAGAGCTTAAATTACAGGTGGTTCCCTGCGGACAACAATGCAGATGATCGGAACAGCAGACAGCGTTAGGTTGGGGACAGCAGCCGTATTGACCGCTGGCTAGCTGGCAGCAGGTTTGACCGTCCTGGCAATAGCTTTGACCATCGGGACACTGGACATAGTTGGCGTCGTTACTTTGCATCTTCTTGGGCTTCGGTTTCTCAACTTCATTCATTGGTTGCTTGGCCTTAAACATTAATCCAACGAAATTAAGATAGTAGATATCCGACGAAAAGATTAGATTCTAAGTGGACTGAATTTAATTTAAGCTTTGGCTTTCCTCAAATTTATGTAAACTAAGATGTACATATGCAATATATACCAATTAGTTTATAATAAATTATAAAAATAACTGAACCAGGAATCGGTATCATTACTACGACAGAAATCTAACCTTTGAGGTCACACTGGGAGAAAGTTCTTGTGTGAAGATGTTGAAAGGGAACTGGGCATTTGATTTCTAAAACAAAAGTTATTGTTAACAATCAGAACCAAAGACCATCATAGGCGATCTTATAAACGACTATGAGGAAACGTTAACCGACAAACTTTATGAACGTTAAAAAATAAATGTCTATGAGGTTAACAACAGAAATGAAACTGTCATTATTTAGCTGATGTACTCTTACTGATTCGCTCTCTTCAACACAACACCAGTACTTTTCATTGAATTGAAACAGTGAAAATGGAGCAATGAAATAAGGCAACATCAAATAAGATAACTGAGTTGTAGGGCTCATGTACCTATCGTCATTATTGTGCGATCATTGGAAAAAAACTTCACCCTAAACCTGTTTCTGAACCAGAACTTTTCGCTTTATGCTTGCAATATTTCGAGTTTCGAGACTCATTGAGGATGAGTTTTGTATAAGTTTGAATATGCAAACAATGCTGTTTTTCTTACAGGATTGCATTTTCCTTGAGAAACGTCACAGGTGGTGTCCTGGGGACAACAGTGAAGATGATCAGAACAGCAGACTGCATTCGGGAGGGGACAGCATCCGTACTGGCCGGTGGTCAATTTGCAACAGGTGTTACCATCTGGGCAGAAGGACTGACCATCGGGACAAACGACTTGCTGTAACAGAGAAAATGAAACCGTACATGCAGGAAACCTTACACTCAAGCAGTTAACAGTTAACAGCATACATACCAGCTGTACGTCAGTCTTGAATATACAAATTATTTCTAAATTAATTAAACTTATCAATGAATATGAATATGGGTATGTCAATGGCATAGAGTTTATATATTGCTAGCTTTGAGCCAGCATCAACATGTCATATCTTACAAGGATTAGTTAATTAAGTCATTCATAAACTGTTAGTTTATTAAGTTTTGCAAACATCTACCAATCTCAACCGATTCAGACTTTCACTGCGCAAACAAAAACGAAATATAATTAAGACTTACTGCAAACGAATGTAGCACTGAAACGCACAGTACGGCAACAGCGAGAGCTTGCATGATTGTAGTTTAAAGTGACAGATTTGTTTGGTGTAACTGTGCCGTTCTGTACTTTTAAAGGCAAAGTGCGCGTGCATTTGATAAGCGTATCTGTCTAAAACAAACAGATAACACTGTTCACAATGGCTTTATCAACTCTGAGGTGTGTCCTCTCAGAGCAATTGGTTGCCACAAACAAAAGAAAGCGGAGATTCTTATCAAGATAAAAGTGCGATAAAGTTCAGATTTTGGGCGGTTGAGCAAAAACTTTCACTGTTTTTAACCTTGAAAGACGTCAGAAAATAACGATAAATGAAATAAATAGTCCCGCTTTTTTGATAGTCGTACCTAAAAATGAACCTAAAAACATGAGTGTGGTAACCTATTCCATATGAACTGAAGTCAACGTCAAATCGTCCACAATAAGGGGCCAGCACCGCGTGGCTCTTTTGCAAAGAATGGCAAATTGTAAATTGTCAAAAGACTGCTCTCTTTCCTTATCCTTACCTAGAGGATAACACAAAACAACCAATAACTTTTAATCGCGTACAAATGGAGAAAATTAAGTTTGCGGCATCAGCAGAGCCTGAACTGATATAACGCAAAGCAGATCAGGGTCGCGTTGCAAAAAATTTTCCTAAGCCTCGGAGCTCTCCTAAGGTTAGCCTTGGTTCAGCTTAGGTTCAGCTAAAGAGAAATGGGGAAATGGGTTTCAAAAGATTCTCCCAAGCTTGGAGTGTAATCCGCCAGTCCTAAATTATAGGGACAGCGCTAGTGTTTGAGGCCGGCCGGGGTTTCACCGGCCGGCCGCCGGCCGGCCCGGCCCAGCCCATCGGCCGGCCGGCCGGCGGCCGGTGAGTCCGTAGGCCGGCCGGTGGCCGGCCGGCCGGCCGGCTATCGGCCTAGAACAGTTTGCAGTGCAGTTATTATAACTGCTAAGAGATTTATTTTCGGACGTTATCTTGGAAAAATAGCACAGCATAGCATAGAAAATTAGCATAACTAGATTTGGAGTTCATTTTAAGCTTAGTTGCTTTATTTTGAAAATTTCTGATTGGTGATTTGTATCCCAGCCGGCGGCCGGCCCGCCGGCCGGTCGGCCGGTAGCCGGCCGGCCTCACCGGCCGCCGGCCGGCGGGCCGGTCGCCGGGGGCCGGCCGGCGAGCAAATGTCGTCGGCCGGCGGCCGGCCGCCGGCCGGCTTCAGCCGGCCGGCCTCAAACACTAGACAGCGCCAGCTAAATTTAGGAAAAATATTTTGAAATGGTTTTATGAGGTTTTGTTGTATAAAGCCTTGATCAGAACCAGGAATAATAAAAGTATACTAGGCTGACTACCACTTAACTATACTATGTATAGGTACAGACAGATCTATAAACAGATTTTTAAATGCTCTTTTAAGATGCTTCATTTTCCTTAACTTCATCCTAGACAGACAGACAGACAGACATCCTCTTAAAAATCTTCCTAGGAGGGTACTTATGTAGGAGAATCTTTTGCAAGGCGGTGTCACGGTGCAAATCTTCCGTGGGGAAGAATTGCACCGGTGCAAATCTTCCGGTGGAAGTTTTGCACGGGGGGAAGATTTGCACCGTGACAGCGGCTCTGCTCAATATCGGAGATAACCATAAAGGCTGTAAAGCTGAGTCGCCCGATCGAATAATCAGCTTCAGACGGGGGTTCCGCGATGAAAAATTTTATGGTCACGGGTTCTGCTCATTTGCACACAAAATTTTGTCACATAGGTACTGCAAATCAGTGAAGGAACCAGGTCACTTAGACTTGACCCGGTGACCCGGTGACCTGGTTTTCGAGAAAATTCCAAAAACCCTTCAAATTTCTTGATTTTGCCTAAAAACTAAATTTTTTTGTTTCCAAGCTACGCTCCGTCACCACTACCAAAAATACAGTGACATGTATTTACTCTAGATTTATGAAAAGTTTTAAAGACTGCTGCATTTTGTAAGCTAATACAGAAATTAGCAGAAATCTGCAAACCAGTTTAGCAGATTTATATATACAAATCTAAATCTATATATACAATAGTCATGGAACTGGTAAAGCAAAACAATATTCCGCCGGAGACCAGATAACCTAACCTCAGGCAGCGCAAGTGCTCAAATGTAGAGTAAGATATAAGCAATTATCAAATTGTGTACGCAAATATGATCAGGATTATTATGAACACAAATTCAACTTAAAATTTCAGTTTTTAAAACCAAACATTTTTGAAAATTAGGTACGGTAAATTCAGAAAACCGGGCCAGGGCCGGGTCAAAGCTTCTAACCCGGTGATCCGGTGACCCGGGACCCAATCCAAAAAGTGACCCGTACTGAACCGGTGGTGACCCTGTTCCATCGCTTCTGCACATCGACTATAAAATTTGAGTAGCTTCGTTCAATACTTAACGAGTAATCAGCTTGCATGCAATTTGAAAATGGGTGAAAACTGAAAGCGAAGGTGTCGTAGCAAAAAGAAGCGATAAAATGGGCGTGAGCTGCTCCGTTCTGTTGTTGGCGAGATTTCTCTGGCGCACCAAAAAATCACCACTTTTTAGTTTTCTTTATATATCTTTATTTTGTTTCTTTATTTAACTAGCTGGTTGTGGCGTCCGAAGTGGCATTGGTGAAACAGGAATAGACTAAAATTTAAATCCTGTGTGCATTAAGGAAATAGGATTAAATTCAATCTGTTTAACTAACCCTGGACTGCACCAATAAAGTTTTAGCAACAGAATAGCAGAAGGTTAACTACCGATTTCCCATTCAAAAATTGGACTTAGCCTTCTGCTATTCCGTAGCTATTCTTAAACTTTTTTGGTGCAGTCCAGTGTAACTGTTTGAACGGATGTATACTGTAGGTGCTGTCACCCCCAATGCAACCAGTGGATCCTTCTCCGCATGATAACTAATGACTAATACGGTAGATGATTAAATGACTTGCTCGCGTGCACGTAAGACCTAAGGCGTGTCTTTTCACTAAATTTCAAAAATATTTTTATTTCGATTTGTCCCCAGCTGTCAAAAGACGTGGAACGAAATATCCTACGCAATGATGAACATGAAGATACGAACTGTGTGTTTATGACAGTCCCATTAGCGGTATGGCCGTCCATCTTAATAGGTTTGGAATTACGATAAATTAAAAGAAAAACAATAATATTCAAGAAGTTACAGAAGTGATTCATTATGAAGTGCGAACTATTATCATGCGAACTTCTTGAAAACAGAATTTTAGCTATGTGATTTATGACAATTAAGGGGGAACTTGACACGAAGAAATTCAGATATGAAAATTAGAAGTGGACTGCTAATGTCAGCGTTTGCATTTACCGTGTCTCCTGGAAATATTAGGTTCGTACTAGTTTTAAAGTGAGAATCAGCGCATCAGCTCGACTTCATTTTCTCTTCAAATGCCAAGCTTTAGATCAACTATTTATAACTATTGACGCACTTTGTCTCTGATCTTGGTTTCAACCTTTCACAGGAAGCAGTCTAACCATGCTTCCCAACTGCACCGTTGGCGAGTCAATGGCAATGCTGGAAGCGGCCAGTAACTGGAGTTCAATCCTGGAAGTTACTGACGTTGCAAACAAACTTTGCTCCCTGGCAAAAATTGTGGAGGGTGGACTTGGACTGTTGATTAATTCATTCTTCGTCGGCGTTACTGTAGTCTGTCTTCGCAGGGGCTTGGTGAAGTATCGCAGGTACTATATTGCCATTAGCAGTGCTGTGTCAGATATTCTGGTCTCTTTTCTGCTACTCAATGAGAATGTACTGAAACTCTACACACTGATAAACGGAATAGAGCTAAGTGACGGAATGCACAAGTATCTGGCAATATTGGAAGGCTTAGAGCAGATGTCGATCTATTCGGCTTCTATCAACTATTTTGTGATCTGTGCCCAGCAATTCACTGCAGTCTGCCGTCCCTTCATTTATCACACTCAAATGACCAAAAGAAGAATCTTGAAGATCATTGGCTGCAACTGGTCGATTCAGCTGGTTATGGCGACTCTACTTAGTTATGGAAACAAACTGGTAGGTTTTGTGCTGGTATAAATTTAGTTAAATTCTACAGAGAAGAGTCCAATAAACTTCTAGGCTCTAGTCTAGTGCATGCACACTGTATGTATGCAGACTATACCTAGATTTTGGAAATAATTTAAATTTAATTAAAAATGAAATTAGATTTTTAGTAAATAGATAGATATACATTTTATCAGATGAAACGATAAAAATATTTAGAAACTGAGAACCAAAACCATTTAATGATTTTGCGGCAGGTAGGATGTTTGTTTAAATACTTAATTTTGCTGCGAAACATACTTACATATTGGGGAGAGCATAGTAGGAAATAGCCAGTCAGGTTGAAGTGTAATATCAAGAGTGTATAATAGATAAGAGTCTGACACTTTTAAGCTATCATGTTGAAACCATGTAAGGTATGCTCGACGCGTTAACTCGGGACCCTCATTTTGCACAATCTACACGCTTTCATATAAGCGTGTGTCTGCTAGCTGATTGGCCCATTAGCCTTGGGCTTACTGTAGGTAATTCATTAGTTATTTGTTATTGTTATTGTTATTTATTAGTTATTCATTAATTACAACTTTAATCGGGTCAGTGCAATTAAATAACTGAAGTCTGACACAAAAATGTGTGTACAAAATCTGTAAGGCCTCCAGTGAACTCAATATACGTCGTAACCCCATAAACCATATATTTTCGGAATCCTTGCAGTGAGACAAACATTTTTATAAAATTTAAAATTTTTTAAAATTTCAAAAATTTTAAAATATCGGTTTTTCGGGGAATTTTTTCGGACCGTTTAAGCTATTCAGCTCATTCTTTCAGAAAAATTTTTCCATCCGATGACGCATCGATTGACACAAGAACGAAAAAAATCGGTTGAGAAATAAACATTTTATTCCAAAATTTCGTTTTTCATTTTCATTCCCGAGTTACCGAGCAAACCTTACAAGATTTCGACATGATAGCTTAAGAGACAAGAGTGTCATACTCTTATCTATTATACACTCTTGGTGATATGAAGGGGCAAAGGGTGATACTCCGGTAGGCGCACACCTTACAAAACTGAGGGCATACTGCAAAACGCTCTACTCCGGGAGGCGCACACCTTACAAATAGTGATTTCTTGTACTAGTGATAATATGGGTGATAATTCCGTATACACACACTTGCACTGAGACTTGAGTGCACTCAATGCATCTAATTCCGTAGACGCACACTAGACTTTCAGTTAGAGTTTAAACTGGTCAGACTGACCTTTTGCAAAAGGCATCTAATTCCGTAGACGCAAACCTGTTGAATAGTAACAGTAATGAGGGAAAATTTTCTCGTTTTTGGAAATTAAATGAAATTTAAAAAGTGGGAAAACTGGTTTTACTATAGTTACACCGTATCAAACAAACAAGATATATAATCTTTTCAACAACAAACAAGCAAGCAAGAAGCAGCAACATTTCGGACCACCTGCGTGAATCAAATCGCATAATTTTATTATGATTAATAACCATATGAAATACGAAATTCTGTTTATTTGTTGTTTGTGACAAAATTTTTGCTGACTATTGCTTGTCTGTTTGTTGTTTGAAAAGAACTATTATGTTGTTTGTTTGATATACTGAAACTATTATAGTAAAACCTAGATGGGCACCGGATATTTTTTCATATCCGGATAAGTAGTATGAAAACCCGGGTTCCAGGACACTTAGCTAATAGTTCTGGCTTCTACTGGCTATGCGCTTTTACACACTAGTAGCCACAATGAATTTCTATACCCTTAGCCTTTTAAATTGAATTAGCTTTTTACGACCTAAGGTTTGTAACAACTATGACCTTGAAATTCTAACTAGCCTTAAAATCCGTAGTAGTATAGGAGAGATGAAATGGGATGGAAAAAATTGGTTCGTGTTTTTGCAAAAACTACATTTTTATATGACAGCAGCCTACAGGATAAGCAGTTGGAAGACGATTATGCGTCGGATAATGTGTTCTAGTGAGGACCTTCAGACCGACTGCCCTTAGTTTGATTTTACGGCTTGCGTAGTTCAAGAAATGTTGGATAATTTGATTTCTGCAAAAATGACAAAGTTTTCGACGCCAAAACAAGAAAATCGGCTATATCTCACTGTAGAAAGAAACGATAGACACTTGCTTTAAAAAACAAAAATGTGAAGCACAATGAGATCTTTTTCGAATGAATACAAGTCACGACTGTATAGTAGCTAGCTGCAAGACATTCAAAAATTGGAAAAAAACCACTCTGACCGGAAATCTCGAATTTTTTGACTCGGGATTGCGCGGAGGGGCGTTAAGAACGATAAAAAGAATCCTTATTTCGGAACGTTTCATCAAATATTTCATCTTGGTTTACGCCGCCAAATAACAATAT
>JASAND010020123.1:0-20846 GCA_030248195.1 Trissonchulus latispiculum | reverse complement strand
TTGGTCGAAAATTTGGGGGGGAATACCCCCCCCCCGCCCAAAGGAAACTATGACCAACACCCCCACCCCTGACAGTCCACCCATCCAACAAACAGGTAACAAGCATAGGTGTAAGGTGGGGGGGGGTTGGGGGGGGGGGTAGCCCCCCCCAAGCCTTTTTTCAACCCTCCCCCAAAACTTTTTGGGGGGGGGGGAACGTCCCCCCCCCCCAACTGGGGGGGGGGGGGTAGTCGCGCCGAAGGCGCGAAAAATGGCCAAAAATTGGGTATTTTTAGGGTAAATTTTGAAAAAATTTTAAAAAATGTACAAATTTTTGGCTTAAACTGTTTATTATTATGAGAAATACACGTTTTTAGCTGTATTATGGATCTTATGACTCAATATTGTCCTTATTTTGGACTTGGAAACATGTTGGCAATCAAGTTTTTGAGTTTAAAACCACTGTCTAATGTTAAAATTACTTTATGGTTAGATGTTTTTTATCATTAGAAACGGCTGAAAATGCGATTTTTGGCATAAAAAATGAAAAATTTTTTTGGGGGAGGGTTGGGGGGGGGGGGTCGCTAGAGGCCCCCCCCAGAAAATGTTGGGGGAGCCTCCCCCACCCCAAATCTCCGTTACACCTATGGTAACAAGTATATATATATACAAAATGAACTCAACCGGCACAAATTTATTGAATCTTCAGAAATATAAATGTAACCTAAAATTCCATATTTGAGCATGAAGGTAAGTTGTGCCTCACCCGCATAATTCAAGATGAAACCAGCATTACAAAAACAAATGTAGTTATCTGAACATGCAATCCGCCACTTCACTGAAACCTAAAATTTTAGACTCGTGTCTGCCTTACCACAGTGTGCGGCCGGCCGTAGTCGGTCGACTGCGCCACCGACATTAAGCTGGCGACAGGTATGAATCTGGTATTTTGAGACCCACATTGAACTAAAAGCTTTCAAGAAAATAGCAATTTTAGTGTACGTTTGTACATCAACCGCAAAGTTCGTAGTTAATCGAAACTGTGTAATTTGTGACGTTTTATTTCACTGAATTTAATAAAAAATAATCTGGAGAGTTGGCTGGGTATGAACTGAAGTTCTGATATTGCTCCCCAGTCTCGTGTCACTAACTGCTTTTTGGAACCAGCGAACACAGGTGTAACCACAGGTGTGGCTGGCGAAAATAGTGGGGGTGGGGGTTTGAAAAAAGTAGGGTGGAGGGTTTGGCAAAAAAGGGGGAGGGGGGGGGTCGAGAAAAAGTCGATTTGGGGGGAGGGGTATGAAAAATTTTCGGGGGGGGGGTCGGCGAAAAATCGGTTTTTCGCTAAAAAACTGAAAATTTTCCTCAATTTCCAGCTATTTTTAGCGATTTTTAAGCTAATAAGGCGAATTTTAGCAATTTTTCGCAAATTTTTTGAAAATTTTCGAATTTTTGGCTAAAAATTTGCAAAAATTCAGGTAGGGGGTTGAAAATTTTTAGGGGGGGGGGTCGGCCAAAGGCCGATTTGGGGGGAGGGGTAGAAAAAATTTTTTAGGGGGGAGGGTCTGCGACCCCTCCATTTGGGGGGAGGGGTCCCCCCCCCCCCCTAACCCACCAATGGGTGGACGTGTAACGGTGTTTTGGGGTCGGGAGGGGGGATTTTTTTGGGGGTGGGGAGACCCCTCTTGGGATCCCGCTAGGATCCCCCCTCCCCCGAAATTTTCTACTTTTATGCCAAAAATCGCATTTTCACTTTTCAGCCGTTTCTAATGCCAATAAACATTCAACTATGAAGTAAATTTGACATAAGACATTGTTTTTAAACTCGAAAACTTGATTACCAACATGTTTCCAAGTCCAACATAAGGTCAATAATGAGTCAGAAAGTCCGTTAAACTTGTATTTCTCGCAATAATAAACACTGAAAGCTAGAATTTTGGACTTTTTTGAAAATTGTTGCAAAATGTACCCCAAAATATATACCCAATTTATTTGCCGTTTTGACTCCCCTCCCCAGTTGGGGTGGGACGTCTCCCCATAAAAACGTTCTGGAGGATCGTTCCGGTTGAGAAAATGGCTGGGCGGCTACCCCCCGCCTTTCATCTATATATGTATATATGCCAGCGAGTCGACTCGACTATGGCTATAAGACGGCCCCAAGGTTTTTTATTTAGGCCATAGCTAAGGCCGGCCATGGCCTAAATTTTCGATCCAATGGCCTAAAGAATTGTAGCCGTTGAGGCCATCTGGCCTAAATTTTTTGACAAAAGCAGTCTGATTTTTTGATCTTTAAGTGAAAATATTGGTATTTTTAATAAATTATTTTACTTCCTAAAAATTTCTGTGGACTGTGCCAGCTGGCTAGGTTCTCAATATGTACTTACTAATAACCACTCAAACTCAAGTGTTGATTTCGTCGCAATAATGCGAACAACTGAAAAATTTGTACAATTAGATGGCCCAAAGTTTTTGGGAGATGGCCTAAAAAATTTTTGGTCGTTGAGACCATTTGGCCTAAAGGTCGGCAACGAAATAAAAAACCCTGGACGGCCCTCCCCAAAAGCAACCTCACCCAAAACGTCCCCCCCCATACAGTCCCGGCTAGAAGTTACAGCATTCTAGCCGAGACTGGCTCGCGACCTGCTCGCGTTTCTAGTTTTTTGCAGTGTGGTTTTTCCCATTAATTTTTTTGATGGATAGTTTGTCTTTTAACAAGAGCTACGAACGTGTAGACTGAAAATTTGCTATATACAGGATTCAATAAAAAACCTTTGACTTAACTTTTTCTTCATATTTGCTATATACATGATTCAATAAAAACCTTTGACTTAACTTTTTCTATGCATAATTCAGCAAGTTTTCTGCACACATGTAGATACGTAATGTAGCTTAGCGGCAAAAGATCAGACAACCAGTAGCTATAACAAGTGTCAAAAAACAACTGCAACCAGATTGCGAGCAGACTGCGAGCGCCTGGGTACGTAACTTCTAGCCGGGACTGTAGTTTCCCTGGAACTTTGGGTCTGGGGGGGGGGTAAATCTTGGCCGACCTCCGAAATGTGATGGGGGGTACCCCCCCAACGCCCGCCCCCCAGAATTCGGACCTCAGAAATTTCGAAAAATGGCCAAAAAATGCAACATTTTATGTAATTTAGCCCTTTTTTCATCAAAATAAAGCATGTTCTTGACGTTTTAGGCGCTTTTGCACCGTTTTAAAGCCATTTTAGGTCGACCATTTTTGGACCAAATTTAGCTAACTTTTTGGGTCCAAAAATCGTTGGGGGGGTTCGGGGAGGGGGAGCCAAAAGTTGGGGGAGGGTAAGTCAAAAAATCTGGGGGGGGGTAAATTTGGCCAAAAATTTTGGGGGGGATACCCCGCCCCAAAGGAAACTATGCCCCCCCCAGAAAAGTGGGTGCCTCTTTGGTACCAACTTTTGCCCTGAAAACATCGCTCAGAAGGCCAAATTTTCAAAAATTGCTCGGCTCCGCCGGAGATTTTTATTAGTTTTTGTCTACGTATTTTAACACTAAAGGCGATTACTATAGATATACATATAGCGCAGTTTTTAGCTTAGAAATATTTTACAAAATTTTCGCCATCCCCTCCAAAGGTGACTCTCCCGTCGAGGCCCCCTCAATAAAAATTCCCTAGAATAAGCCCATAGTACATATTTACGTGTATGTTACATAGATTATGGTGAGATCTTTATGATAGATTATGTTGAGCTTACACAGGAGTCCACCTGTGTTTGAGCAGGAGGTCGAAGTCCACAGCGTACATGAGCTGGATTCGAAGTTGGGAGGGGATGAGTCGGTTCCCTCCGGTGACTTCGCGCTGACTGAAGGTGATGAAGCGGGAGTGGAGGACGACGCGGACGCCGACGCTGCCGAAGACTCACCTCTCCATCCCATCAAAGATAAATCAAAGTCTCTTATTCTGCTTTGTGAAAGGTGAGGTTTTGTCTGTTTTTTGGGGGGGGGGATCCCGAGCAAATCACGTGGTGTTAGTAAGCAAAAAGAAATTTTTATTACATCCACGTGACTCACCCCGCGGCTGCCCAGCCCATTACGCCGCGTCCACATATAACAATGTATTACATCTGACATGACAATGCTGGTGCGTACAAGCGGCAAGATCACGTCAGGGTTAGTAGACAAGAGATACGATGATGACGCCAGAGTTTGGTAGGCCACGGGGATGTTCAAGTACGTATATATAATATGAGACTTTTTTACAGAGACGTTTTACATTCTTTTCTTATATACATTGGTCATGGGCGCACCCAGGGGGGGTTTTGGGGGTTCCGACCCCCCCCTTTTTGTCCGACCCCCCCCGGGAATTTTAAGGGAAGAAACCAAAAATTGAGCTATTTTTAGTGCATAAAATTAATAATTATGAAAATTTTTCGCGCCTGCGGCGCTTTTCTATATCCATTTTTAGAAATTTTCTACCCTGCGGCGCTTTTCTAACTGAATTTTCAAAATTTTTCGGGCCTGCGGCGCCTTTCTAACTGAATTTAAAAATTTTCTCGCCTGCGGCGCTAATGTTTTATAACTTTTACAACGTTTACCTTTTACAACGCGCTTTTTTACCTCAATTTTTCGCACATGCTTCGCATCGCGCATGCGGCACTATTCTAGGTATCTTGATTTTAAAAAATTTTAACAAATTTTAACACCCACTAAAGTTAAAAATCCCTCCCTCTAAGTCAAACCTCCTTGCTGTAAAAAGTTTTTACACCTTTCGTATCCAGAAAATTTGGAACAGTCTTCCTGTCGACGTCGTATTGTCGCCAACTGTAGCTTGTTTTATTCGCCGTCTGGAAAGCTGTGACTTAAGAAACCATCTGGGGCTGAGGTTGTAGTGGCCAGTATAGGCCTTCTCAAGCCCTTTTTGACCATATATATAAACTAACTGTTTATTTTTCTGTCCTAGTATATATATGTATACGTACGTATATGCTGATATTTTGACCAATAAACTTGTAATTGTTGTATCTGAATTTATGCGTGGTCAAATAAACCTATTTGTGTTGCAAAAAATGCGCCTGGCAGAGCTTTTTATTCAAATCTTTTCAAGCTTTCCAATACAAATTTTGCCATTATGTCAAAGAATTTCTCAACTTTTATTGAAATCTTTTTAAAGATTTTCATTACGGCTTTTTTCAAAATTTCAAAAATTTTCTCAACTTCTGGGGAGCTCCGCCCCCCAGACCCCCGACTCGACTGGCGACTAGTGTTAAATGTCGTCATTTTTGCTGCTCCCAAAATGCACTCTTTGTTGAAAACTTTGCCGCCACCACCCCCCCCGTAGGTGTACCTTGAGAAAACGTTGGGGGAGGGGGTAGCCGAAATTAGGGTGGGTGGGGTCAGCCGTTTTGAGGTGGGGTGGGGTCCGGAAAAATCGAATTTGGGGGGGATTTTTTTGGTCAAAAATTGAGAAAAAAATCGCAAATTTGCTAAAAAAGCGTTATTTCCAACTAAAAATCAACAATATTTCTTCATTTTTGCTCATTTGTTCGAAAAACTTGGATTTTTTGCAAAAATTTCGAATTTTTCCAAAAAATTTCGAATTTTTACTAATTTTGAAGCTAAATTTTCAAAATTTTGAGGGTGGGGTCTGGCAAATTTGGGTGGGTGGGGTCTGGGATTTGGCCATTTGGGGGTGGGGTCTGCCTCAAAAATTTCGAGGGTGGGGTCGGCACTTTTCCATTTGGGGGGAGGGGTTCCCCCCTCCCCCCCCCCAGCTACACCTATGCCCCCCCTCACGCGTAAACGTGTCAGGCGAAAGCAAAAAATTTTTCGGCTCGACCCCCCCCCCTTTTTCAAAATTCTGGGTGCGCCCCTGACATTGGTGTAAGTTGGTTTCATTAGAGCTTGCGTCTTCTTATTACCGCTACCTCACAGTGCTGTGCATCTTGCCTTTCATTTATTTCCTTCCTTTTAGGTTTTTCAGCAGATTTCCCAAAGAAGTGACCAATCCCCAGCTGATGCCAAAGTTCAGCATTCATGCGGTAGCTAACCAGTTAGGTGAGACGACATTCTTAATTCCAAAGTCAAGTTATATATAGCTTAGAGGTTTTTTCTGAGAGATTTCGCCCATTATGATGTGGTTTCTCTTTTTCCTGATTGAAACCCACTGTCGTGAGCATTAGTAATGCGCACCGGATATTTTCGTATCCGGATATCCGCCTATTTTGCTTTAACCGATACCCGGTTATCTGCCTGTTCCAAACTTAGTTTCAAGAAACTGTGTCGTTTTCACATTTGAAATTTCAATTTTTGTGGTACACTGCAAATTTCCATCATATAGCCAAGCCACAAATTGATCTCAAAAATATTTTCAAAGAAAGTTTTGCTAAATATTTTTAAGATGTTGAAATTTTCGTCAAAAATTTGCTGTATTTTCATTATGTCTGAATGTAAAATGGATTATATCCGGATATTTTTCTCAAATCGGATATTATCCGGATATCCAGTGCCCATCACTAGTGAGCATTAGGTGTGTTAGGGGGTACCCCCCCAATAGACAGGTCCCCGTCTTCCTCCCCAAATTTTGGCTACCCCTACTCCCAATGAGGTTTTCGGTCGGGCGAACCCCCTACAAATTTTTCACCTAAATTTTTGAAACTTTCGAATTTGGAATTTTTTTAGAATTAAGGAAGATTAGCGAAAACTAGCTAAAATTCGTTTAATTATACGTTAAAACATTAGCCTTTTAGAGGGTGTTTCATTTTTGCTTGATCTATCCATGCATGACATTAATGTTTAGGTACGGAACGTCGGCGACTCTATGATATTGTGAACATTTTGGAATCAGTTCAGATTGTGGTTCGTGACTGGAAGATGTTCTATCGGTGGCAGGGATTCTCTCATCTCTCTCGACTGTTCTCCGTCTGGAAGGTTATTTTCTTATGTTGTGTATACGTATATACGGATATCAATATGAGATGAGTATAGTGTGTGCCTCTGCACATGGTGGTTCTGGCTCAGAAATTTCACTGTGGCGGTCTCCTTTTATCTGCTGTGTCTGTACGTAGAGTCCTGTTTAGTTTGTGTATCAGTATTGTTTTTTAATCTTTAGAGTGAAGCGGAATCCCAGAATCTGTCCCGTTTCCTTCAGCAAGCCGAATTGCAGGCGCAGATGGAGTCTCCGTCGCCGAGCGGTCGTCGTCGCTCCAAGCCTACCACCCCGGGATCCGATCCCGCCGCAAATGCTCAGCTCAGTACTGTGTCTATCAGAAGTTAGTTCCCCCTTCAGATAGATGTACGTACATATGTACGTACATATATATACGTATATACGTATTGTATACATATATATATATATATATATATGTATATATATCTCATATATTGTCAGGAAGTGGCCGCTTTCTGTGTTTTTGATGATAAATTTCTGAATGTAGTGGAAGCCAACATTAACTTGGTTCTGTCAATTATTACTTACATATATAGTTTGATTTGATATTAATTTTACTCTAGATAGAATCAAGCTGCGCGGTACCATGAATTGGATGTGCAAAAATTTCATCAAATGCTTTCTAGTTACACCGGTTTGTCCCATCTTTTTTTCGTCTAGTTCGGATATTTTCTTTAGAGCTCTTGTCTATGGTTCCTGCTGAGGCGAGCACAAAGTTTGGTGGACAGCGTGCTAGCTTTGATTATGCTATGCTTGTCGTAGGTATACACAGCTGGGTTTGTTCTGGTTGGAGGACCATAAACGACTTTGTCCCCAAATCCCCCCAACCAGAGGGTGCAACTTTTCAGGGGCGTATATATGTAGGGAGGGTCCAAGGGAGAAACTTTGAGAAACAATGAAACCTTCAGCTATGTTTAGTATATATATTAAATTTGGCCATTAAAATTCAAGTTCTGGACTTCCCCCCACCTCTTCAAAAGCCTGGATAGGCCCTGGCCGTTTGGTACCACATTTTGCCATGAAAAATTCTCTAAGAAGTCCAAATTGTCGGCTTCGCCGGAGATTTTCACTCAACTTTGCTCAGCTTGTTTGCGCTTGTAGCTGATTCTCACTAACAATATTATTATGTTAATATTATTATGATCTGGTAAAACGTCTTTGTTCCACTTCTGATCTGCTGTTTATCTTGTTTCAGCCACCTCATTGTCTAAATCTGGAATCCATTGCCTACATCCTCATCCCAGAGAAGGATATGGATCACAAATTATCCATTGTAAGAAGTAAGTTCTTTTCCATGTTTATTCGTCAGTTGGTTTGACCTAATTTTTATTACTAGCTAGCACTGTCACCATGTGATTAGTGATAGCCATAGATGTGCGGCCCACAGAGGGGTCGCTCACCCTCCTCCCAGAATCAGGATTTTGCTGGTTATTTGAGCAAAAAAACCGGAAAATTTCGGGTTTAGGCCGCCAGTTCCCCCCTCCCCAAATTTTTCTCCTGCACATGTCTGCTAATTGCTGACTCTGTCCTTATTTTTGCGGTATGTGAGCCTCACCTCAAGAAAGCTACTCTTTACCCTCTATGACCAAAAGCTTTGCCAATTTCTATTTACCGCGCCGCCGTGTTTTCAACGGAGTTTTCACCATGCAGCTTTTCAGCTCCTTTAATTTGGCTATTTTTGGCAGTTTTTTCACAGATAAACATCAAAATTTTAAAAATGTATATAAACATTTACTTTTCCCGTTTTTGGGTGATCACTTCTTCATCTCCTGAAACCCGCCCTGTGCCTAAACTAAAAGACAGAGGACCTAGAAACTAAAAGGTGCTGCAAAGGTTACTGTATATTTTCGATCTCTGAGTGTAAGTCTGGATCAATGTTTTACAGTTTTTTATCCTAGGCCCTATCTCTTTAGGGATTAAAAAGGTCGGATTAAACGGATAAAAATTAATCTTGAACGACGCTGCGATTTAGCAGGTTGCATTAAAATTAACTCGTTTATCTTTTGATCCGAAGTGAGAATGAAGAAACAGGATTAGATTATAATTTTAATCCTTGGTGCATTAAAGAAATGGATTACATTAAATAATTCTTTTACCTCCTTTAGCTCGCTGGATTAAGTTTTAATCCGTTTAGTCTGAAGAGCTGTTTCTTAACTCGTTTTTGCCCGAATTTTGAACTTTAAGGTAGCTTTGATAATATAGGGTCATATCGCTTGGTTTGACCATATTTTACCCTAAAAACGGCATTTTGACAGGTTAATTTAATGTTTGATATTCTCGAAATCTAACGTGTTCCCATTTTGGGAACAGTGGGCATGAATGGGTACAGGGTTTTATGAGGTGTTAATTCTTCGCAGATGCGGATTAATGTCAATCTAACACGTTTAATCTGTAAAGAAATAGGGCCATAGTATTACATGAAGGATGTGTTAAGTCACGTCTAAATACTGTATAATCTTTCTTTTCTTAATATTTCTTAATTAATAGTGACTTTCTGTGACTAGAATTGGTTTGTTTTTGTTTTTGCTGCTGTTTAGATCGGTGTCGCCGCCTCTATGACATCACGAGTGTCCTGCTGAGTCTGAAGTTGATCCAGCAGAAAAGTTCGGGTCAGGGGCTGAGTCGTAAACTGGCCGTCTACCAATACGTCGGCCCTTTGCTTCAAGGTAGACACGCTTCTGCCAGTTGTTTCCATGAATGTGTAGATAGTTAGTCGGAACATATTCCAGGAATCTTGCCTTGAAAGGGGACCTTCTCGTAGTTTTTGAAGTGCTTTCTAAACCAGAAAATATCGTATTTCTATGTAGCTTACTGACTGCTCACTGTATCCTTCAAAAAATCTATGGTTCTAAAAAGCCATGGCATAGTATCGAGACAATTCGGAAAATCTACTCCCCCCTGCTATCCCTTCCCGAAAAAAATGGCCGTGGTTGCAAAAAAAATTCACTGCTTTTTTATAATAAGGGAATCATGTTTGACGATATCCTTATGTGTCTCTCAATCTGGAAAGGGAAAATAACATAGTTTGTAGCAAACAATTCTTCCTGAAATGATTCGATCATATGCTCCGATTTTTTAAATATTTGCAGTCTCCTGAGATTTCAGCTTTGTGTGTTTGCTCAATAAAAAGTTTCAGTTTTGATAGTTTGAATGATAGAACTAGCACCATTACTTTTGTGTTACTCTTAAGTTGTGTTGTGAGTGAGCTTTGAAATGCATTGGATTGGATTGAATTGGATGGGGGAAGCATGGGGGGGGGGGGGTCCCGCCCAGGTCTGGAGGGGGGTTTTGGGGGGCTGAATTTTTTCGAAATATGGTTAAAAGATTATTAAAACAGTCCTGAAAATCCGGAGAAGTCAGAAATGTTTTGAAAATTTACCCTCAAAACCCTATTTTTTGTTGACTTTTGCAGGAACAAGCCGGGTTCATTTGCATTTATTGTCTTCATGGTCAATGACAATATGTAATTCGGGTTTGTTGTGTATGTTCTTATTGGTACCTATCGTTCTAAAATTTTCCCTGTTGTTTTCTACTATCATAGCAATGAAAGAAAATCCGGCCTATACGAGATGCGGAATTCTGCTCGACAATTCGTCTGGACCGATTCCTCAGGTCAAAGCAGTGAAGAAGGGGACGGGTGAACGGAAGGCGAAACGAAGAAAAAAGGAGAGCCGCCGCCCGCGGAAATCCACCTCTTCCCAGAAACCCCCTTCCTCCAGCTGTCCTCCTGCCAAACATTCCTCCAAGACCTCTCAGACGGGTACCTCTACCTTCCACCCCTCCGAACCTCCCCCCACTGTTCCCTCGGGGTCAGGATTCGAAAAAACTTTGACGGTCAAGAGTCCGTCTCGAAAGACTGGCTCCGCTGGTAGGATGGGAGGCAAGGAAAACCTCGTGGTGCAGACTGGAAGAATCTCGGTCGCTTCTCCAACCAAAGGACTGGCGGGGTCCACAGGGACCACCACGGCTTCAACGGTGCCGTCGCGGTCCAAACTGCCCAAAACTCCCTCTCTGATGGAAATTTGTGAAATTGCTGAGCGGGAGATTCAACGAATATCTGATGGAATAGACGGTATATAACGTACATACTATTTGAATTCTGGGACTGAGAATTCCGCCTTTATTTGATTAGAGTTTGCAATTGACGGACCTTGACGGAATTTTTGCAGCATAGTGTTGCTAGTTTCTTGCCTTGGGTTGTGGGCAATATTCTGTGCGGGATCGTTGGGTGAGAGGGTCTCCGGTTTTATTCTGGTTTTACTTACTTATCTCTTTCCCCAGATTTTAATTTTCGTCTGAAATTTACCAAATTGTTGCACTTTTCTAAAACTGTCCTAAACATCGCAGTTTTTGCAAAATTTCCTGTACACCTCTACTGTACTGTGTTTAAGGTGCTGGTTTCCTTTCGGGTATTTTTGACTCCTACGGCTTTAATCCTTTACGCAAAGGGCTAAAACTTACGAAATAACCTATTTCCGGGCTCTTTAACATTTTAGGATCAGTCCCGTATTCTTAGGCCAAAAGATAAGAAAGTTTTGGTTTTTGACCTTAAGCTCCCAGTAGGTAGACAAGACACGGGATTGGTTGGTATGGCTGGAAAGAGGACTCGAAAATGAACATTTTTGCTCTTACAACCTTTGAGCTATCTCCAGTGGTTAAGTCAGTATAAGCAAAAAACTGTTTGTAGGGTCAAAAAATGGCCATTTTCGATGAAATCAGTTTTTTCAAAATTACTGCCACATGTTAAGGACAAAATTGGCTTAGTTATACTCAATCGATACATCGTCCAAATGCACATTTTATGAATGCCTATTAGCTGGTAAAGGTAAGGTAAGGTAAAGTGACCCCTGGAGAGAACTCCAACCTACAGAAGGTTATAGGGTGCCGGTGCTTATCTCCGGATTCACAGCCCGAAGCCAGGAGTGACAACTCTAATGTTGACTACATCTGTGGAAGGGGGGCCAGCCCTTCATCAGGCATTACGCCAGAACACAGACTCCTGTTACCTTCCCACCGCAGTGGTACCCATTTACCGACCAGTTAAGGATAGACAGCTGGGTTGGCTGGAGCCCACGGCGAACCGATATGTGCTTAGTCCCTTGCTCAAGGGGATTTGTGAAAGCCTTGTGGCAGCGGGGGTTCGAACCTAGGACCGTCAGATCTTCAGTCGAACGCCTTACCACTCGGCCATTACGGCACTATTACTGGACTTTATTGCTTTCAGCTAGATACTTGGCCGAGAAACGATTTTGGCAAAACTGCGATTATTTTGTTTCGAACATCGATTTCTCAAAAACTACTCGACGGATTCCGGAGATTTTCGGCAGAATCGAAATTCGCACTTCTGCGGAGGGACGTTTTTCTTGGTTTGGGCTAAAGCATATTGAGTAGCAAGAAAACTCAATGCGAAGTTGCGAAATTTCGTGTTACTGTGCATTTGGCCGATTTTCTCGACCGTTAAGACCTGCTGAGCCAAATCCAAAAAACGTCCCTCGGCCCATATGTCCTTCATATCGTGGCACAAAAAGAACTTTTGGCCGATTCTTCAGTTTTGAGAAATCGACAAAAACTTTTGGTCTATATTCATCCTGTTAGATGTCAGCTTGTCAGATAATTTCTGCTATTTTTTGCTAATTTTGTCAGTTCTGTAAGCTCATGTGAATGTACAGATAATAAGCTTTAAAACGATGTATAAAGCTCTTTGCAACTCCCAAAATTGCGAAAGTTATAGCGTTTCAAAAAAATCACCACAAAAGCACTGCACAAAAGGATACCACCACCTTAAGTTGATGTTTTGGAAGCAAGCCCTGCTGTATACTTCATGGGAACGCTCGACCAGGGTAAAAATCCTGTAGTTTTTGCTGTTTTTTGTTTGTTTGCAGGGAAAGAAGAGACGGGATCTTCGGAACCTCTTCCATCCAACGATGACGCTGGGGAGGCGGAGGAGGCAGACGGGCCGATCAGCTTTGAAGTGTCCCTCACGGAGGCGAAGAGCCAAGGCGTCTCGCAGTCTGCGGAGCTCACGAACCATAAATGCACCCTGGCGCAGAAATCCTCCACTGCTTCCCTCGCGGCAAAGGAGCGCACAGTCAGCATCCAACCAGAAGAAGACGTGGGAAAGACATGCGGCACTTTCCTGTTTCCAGTCAAAGAGTCTGCTGGTCCTCTTCTGGTGACTGCTGCTCCTGCTTGTTCGGGTTCTGGCTTCTCTGGGTCGCACCAGATTCGTCGTTTGACAGTTCCATCTTCTGGAGGAATTAGAATTTTTGCTCCTCAGGATCAGGATGGTGGATTCAGACCTCCGTCCGTCGCCTCCCGTTCCGTCCGCACCGCTGTTGTTAGCGGAAATCGCCCCCTGGTATCCCAGCCTGCAGCAAGAGTGGTCTCTGTGGGTGCATTTAGATTTTCTGAAGACGAAGTCAAAGTTGCCGTTGAGTCTATTTCCTAGACACGGAAACAGTCGATAGGATCGGTTTAGTACGCCTATCAGGATTATTTTCTTAATTGCAATGGGTGTTAAGCTAGTTTATTGCTTGGCGTGCGTACTTTTGCCCATTTTCCGTGAATTTTTTTGTAGATTGACCGTGTATGCGTTGCATGGTTGTATTTGATTCTTCATATTGATTTTCCAGATTAAAGTTTAGTTGTTTCTTACTTATCAGGAGTATAGACATCGGGATAGGGATGTAACAAAGGTGCAGGCTGTTTGTAGTAAGCTCGGAGCTTTAATGATGAAAATGATTGTAACAGTTTGTCAGCTGTCATACTCTTATCATTAATACACTACTCTTGCTAGCGATACCAAGAGTACATAATAACTAAGAGTGTGGCAAGCGTCACGCTCTTAGTTATTAGGCTTGTGACATGATCTGCACGATATCTGATCCTCCCCCCCCCCCCACAAATAAAACTCATACTCATAGAAGTTCGCGCGTTGTGCTTGTGCGCTGAAGCTCGCAACCGACACACCTTTGACTAACTGAATAGTTGTGTTTTCGAGCTTTAGAACGTAGGCATAGCGTGCGAATTTCTTTAAAGTGATGGGTCTAATTTGTGGGAAGGTCAGGGTCAGCATTTATCGTGCAGATCATGTCGCAAGCTTAATAACTAAGAACGTTTTGCTTGTCTCACTCTTACTTACTACTTCGCTTGTTGATAGGTTTAGGGCTAGGCTGCTAATTAGACTACTTTGTCCATGAAGTCGTGGTAAGTCAGTAGAAGTGGGGTACTAAGCGTATGTCAGCCAAAGCTGATCCAAACTACATATCTCTGGAAGGACTCCCAGGAGGAAACAAGTGGCTTACTCGATGCAGTTAGCAGTTGGCTGAACCTTAGGTTGTACTCGGTCGCTGAAGCTCAATCGGTACTGGGCCCGCCCAGACACGCCCGGCATGGCAGGCACTGTGAGGAGCCTTGCTGGCCCGCTGAGTCCGGAAGGCCCGATGGGCTCGGCCACTAAACACGGGCTCGATGTCCGCAACATGCACGTGATCCGGGAACAGCTCTAGAACCTGCAAAGATCTTATCTGCTGAATTGGCCAAACAGTTCGTGTTTTTTGAAAAAAAATTGTGAAATTGTATGGGTTGCTCAGTACTGAAATTGAAATTCGTTTGGTCGTTTGGGACCTGAAAGATCTGCTGAAATGGAAAGATGGTCGGCGAATTAAATAGACTACTGTAGCACTTTCTGCTCAGGCAATGAAATAAGCCAGCAAGATCGTTTTATAAAATTTCACTTTAACAGATAATAAAACCGGCAAAATTTTCGGTCTGGATGGCCAAAAACATGGAAAATTGAAGGAAATATTTCGAATTTATCGTGGCCTACTCCTAGTCGAGCCTGTTGAAATTTTCCGACTGCTGTTCTAGGGCTGTGCTAAGTCCCGTCCACCGAACTTCGCTCGGGCCGGCCCGAATTTTGAGTCAGAGAGCCTGGCTGGACCGAATTTTTTCTGAACCCGGCCCGAGTCGGGCCACTCAGGCTTTGCTGCTAGAATAGAGTTGGGACCGGTTCCACTAGAACCGGTTGGAACCGGAACCGGAACCGAACCGGAAGGAATTTTAGAACCGGAACCGGAACCGGAACCGGTAGGATTTGGAACCGGCCGGTTCCACTCTTAAAAATGGACTTGAACTAATTTTTTGCAGGAGTTTAAATTTTGCAAAAGCTGGATTTTGTTTTTGTGGTTGCCATTCACTGTTGCCATTCATATTGTCTCTTTTTCAAGCTAGTGACTGAAATTGAAACTTAAAATCTAGTTTGAACTGAAACTAAACAAATTTAGACCTGAAGGCGAAATATGTAAGATAAGACTGATAATAATTAAGAGTTTCAAACTAAACGTGAAATGAAGGTACAATTATTGGAACTGAAACTGAAGCTGACATTCCATAGAATAAATTTAGACCCTAAACTGAAAACGACAGCTTCAGCTTCCACTGAAGGTGACACAAACTCACCGCTTCCCCTTTTCATCGAGGCACGTTTCAGGTTTCACTGAAGCCGAGGCATAGAATTAAGAGAAATTTCAAATGTTTCTTTGAATCAACACTAGTGACATTATCCCGTCTGTTAAGACAAAAATTAAATGTTAAACATACTTGAAAAATTAGGAACATGTATTGTAAGGGAAAATTTCTGCTTCCTTTATTCCGGAAAGAATTTCGTAATTGTTTGTTTTCATGCTTCTGATTTTTCAAATTTTGTTAAGTAATTTTGTGTGTATTACAAAATGCAGTTGTGAAAATGTCTCTAAATTAATTTTAACAAATTTTTGAAATTTTCTGTTCTAAAATTCCAATTGTAATTGATGAAAGACGGGCACTTTCGTTCAGACGTGAACGATACATCGCCGAATGAAAACTTTAAGCAGCTTACATATTTGAATATTAACCTCATAGAAACTTTAAGCAGCTTACATATTTGACTATTAACCTCATGAGAGCTGGATGGGATGTAGTCGGAAATTGAGTATATCTTCTCAAAAAATTGGTAGATGGAAGGTGGTGTTGTCAGCACGCAAGATTTAAGCAACATTTTTTAAAAAATAGTAAATTTTAGAGGAGTAGAAAACTTCGAAAGTTGAGTACTTATTTTCTTATTTTTAAGCTATCGGCAACGGAGACGAAAGTCAATCAAAGTTCAAATAATGGAACAGCATGTAGAAGTATCTGTTAGCTATTTTGTGTAATCAAGCGACTGTACATTTATTCGTTGAATATAACTTTAATATATATGTTCTTCTTTCCAATTTGGCTTTCAGCTTTTAAATATTTTAAATGCATTTATATGTTTTGGAAACTATTTGCTTCTGACACTATACTCTTTTTAAAGAAATAAAAATTTACGCTCCAGTATATATCAATTCTCAGCATGTTTTACTGAAACGTTGTGCAGTTTACAAGATTCTGTTCAGAAGGCGCTGTCTGCATTTAGATGCACAGTAGAATCTTACCGTGAATTATTGAAACAATTTGCTCGACCATACTAAAGTTTTAATTTTTTTACAAGTTTTAGTGTATGTTGTGCATATAGTAACAGCATTTGTAATGGAGCAAATTCAAGGTAAGGCAAAAACTTTAAAATTCTAAGTAAACAAGAAAGTTTAACCCAGTTGGTTATTATCGCATTACCTATTCCAATTGTTTTGCAGTATTGCTTTATAATTTTGATTGTATAACCCTTGCTGGGGGCCTGCATCCAATATTAAATAATGTTAAAATGAAACTACGAATTTTGTACTTGGAACCGGGAACCGGAAGCTAGAACCGGAACCGGAACCGGAACCGGTACTGTAGAACCGGAACCGGAACCGGTTTTGAAAATTGGAACCGATCCCAACTCTATTTGCTGCCTCTCGAGCTGTTTCTTTATCTTTATCGAATAAAATATTGATTTTCCATTGTACCAGCTTTTGGGTTTAGCGTCTCACTGCTGTCTTCTTAAAAGGAATGACTAACTTACAGCTAACATACGTTGGAAGCGAAATATAGGCACTAGGGAAAGCACAGAATTCCACTTACTGAAGAACAAGGAGGGTAGAGACTTAGGCGCAATTAGGTGTACTATATTAATAAGTGTACTAGTTACAGAGTAGTGAAGAGGTTTCCCTTAGTACTTACATGTATTCCGATCCATCGATAGATGTACCGTCGATATTGCCAGAATCGGGGTTCGAGGCAGCCATTATTATTATTAATGTTATCGGTTGGTTCGATGTAAAGTGCCTTGTATAAACAATTTCTAATAAAGTTTTTTGTATAGCCTCGACATTGTTGCATGAGTTTTTTGTACACTTTGTAAAGTCGTCATATTTAGTACATATATTACTATATCTTAGAAGCTGGGATTTAATGGCATTTTTTATAATGGTATTAGATATATTTGAAGTTGCAGTAGGTAATTTATAAGCAGTGAAGGGAAAGTCGTCTCTCTTGTCGTACAGGTTAATCACAAATTTTCCGTTTTCGATGGTGATATTCAAATCTAGCACATTAGCTTCCTTATTGGAGGTATTTATTTTATTCAGTTCTAGTTCTGCAGAGTACATATCTGGTTTTATTACTTCAAAATAGTCTTCGTCGGCTACTAGAGTAATATCATCTATCAGTCTAAATGCATTTTTTATTAACTCGGTATTATTTATATTTTTGTTACGACTTATGTAGTTGAATTCCATGTTATGCAGTACCATGTTAGCAATAGATGGGGCTGCATTGCTGACCATGGGGATACTAATAATTTGCCTAAATATTCTATTACCGCATGTAAAGTATAAATTATCTAAGAGAAATTTGATATGTTTTATAAGTATTTCCTATTTCCGCCGTGATAATGTCCTCAGATATTTTTGTGGTTCCCCATCTTACGCGAAGTTTTACTTTATGCATGGGGTATCTCATAGTTTTCTGTATTAGCTCTTCGAGATTAGAGATTATGGTGTCAGGCGTGTACAAGGTAGTGAAATTATATGTGTTTATAGTTTTAGCAGAGCTGGTTTCATTAATTTTATTAAGTTTAATATTGCTTGGCTGCTACCTATAATCCAGAAAGGGTTTTGTTTGAGGAAAGCCTTTATACTTTACCATATCTGGATCTAGAGGTAGTGATAAGTTTTAGAGCATTGTCTATGAGAATGGATAGTGGCTTAGTGACTGCATGCTTACTTGCTGTTATGGTTCTAAATTTAATAGGGTTTTTATGGAATTTAGGTATTAGATATATGTGTGGTAGTTCTGTATTATTTCCTGTTTGAATATTATGGGAATTATAATATGTAGAGGTAGTTTTTAGTATACTAGGGTAATCTAGTGTAGAATTTGTATAAGTGTTGGCAATATTATCCAGTATTCCTAATTCCTTTAGGGTACTGTAAATATAAAATTCTTTGCAGATAATAGCAATGTTTTGGTTTGCTTTATCTATCTACCGGGGTAAGGACGTAATGAGTATGTACATTTTTGAGTTCAGATTTTAGGCTAGTTGATTTAGGTGTATTTTTATACCTGTATGATTGCTTTAGGAGACAAGACTCAGTTTTATTAATAATGTTATCTACCCATTTTATTAACGCGTAGTTATCTATATTGTATTACGATTTATTTTAGTAACATATTGTTGTAGTCCTTGTTTTATATCATTTATGATGAGTTCTATGTTTAATGGTTCAGGGATTCCATATTTTGGACCATTCTTAAGGATATCTTCTAGTATTGGGTTGTCTATTATTTTTAGGTTACCTGTGATGACATGTTGATGTATGGGATCTGAGTATTTGTTTTTGTTACAATGACATTGCAACCCTTTAGTTTTGTATTGATGGAGCCAGATGTCTATATCTAATTTGGTAATAGTTTCTTTGTAGTTGTAAACTTGAGTTGCAATGGGCTGATTATACTTGTAAAATATCCTTGGATGGTGTAAGTCCTTAGAATTTGTATTTATTGGAAACAAATGTGAGCTAAGGCAAACAAGCAAACAAATTTACAAAATAGCTAAGGAGGAATGCAGAGGCGTGTCAGCGAACGGAGCTGGAAGCCCCGGGGCAGGGCTCCCTTTACAATTTGTTTTGGACCCTCCTTTGACTTTACTGCCTCTCTTTCAGGTTTCAAGAAAATGAAGCAGGCTTATTAAATTTCGCACAATACCTATCTATCATGCATTCCTTCTTTGAATATTTTAATTGTCATGGTCTGAACTCCATTCTTCAGAAGCGCCCTGACACAGTCACCGTTTTCTGGAACCTCTTAGAAGATTTGATTCGACATTCCCATCCTCAGTGTCGCCAACTGGATTACGATCTTTAACCAATTACATTGACATGACATTTGGAGGAAAATCTACAATAAAGCAAGAAGGATAACAGCATCGTATTTGTACTGCTTGAAACATACCGATTTGGGCGTTGTTCAGACTGCACTTAAGGTGGTGGTTTCCTTTTGTGTAAATTTGACCCTATAGGTTCCAAGTTTTTATGAAAGTAGATGAAACTTTCCAAATATGCTAGTTTGGTGCTCTTTGACATTCTGGGACCAGTCCCACATTTTTAGGTGAAAAGATTAGAAATTTTCGGTTTTTGACATTGTACTCTCAGGCGATAGTCGATACATCAGATTGGTTGTTATGGATGGAAAGAGGGTACAAAAGCGAACATTTTTGCACTTACAACTTTACAAGCCTTCAGCTATTTCTAGTACCGAAAACGATTTTTGGGTTAAAAAACTGCCATTTAAATCAGTTTTTTTAAAATTACTGCCAAATTTTCGTTTGTTTATACCCAACCGATATACCGTCTAATTGCTCATTTTATCAATGCCTATTAGCTGGGATTCGTTGTTTTTAGCTAAAGATTTGGGCGAAAAATTATTTTGGCAAAAAACTGCGATTATTTGTTTTCGACATCGATTTCTCAAAACTACCAGATGGATTCGCGTGATTTTTGACTGGTTGACAATTCGCCCTTTTGCGGAGGGACATTTTTTCTTGGTTTGAGTTACAACATCTCCAGTTGCGAGAAAACTGGAAGCAAAGCTGCGAAATTTCGTGTCACCGCACATTTGGCGGATTTTCTGGAGTATTGAGACTTCTTGAGCCAAATCCAACAAGTGTCCCTCGGCCCATATGTCCTTCATATCATGGTACAAGAAAAAATTTTCAATCGATGTTCAAATATGTTTGGTCTGTATTCAGCCTGTCAGATATCAGTGTGGCAAAAATTTTTTGCTAGTTTTGTTCTAATTTTGGTATCTTCGTAAGGTCATGTAAATGTACAGATTGTAAGCTTTAAAACGATGTATAAAGCTCTTTCTAACTACCAAAACTGCGAAAGTTATAGCTTTACGAAAAATCACCACAAAAGCACTGCACAAAAGGATACCACCACCTTCAAATGATTAGATGATATTGTACTCGTTTGCAGAGAAGAAGCAGGATTTTGCTGGAGACCGGATTTTCTACTGCAATTTAACGACTTCAATCCCTCGAATCAATTCAAAACTTGGAAAGAGCCGTTCATACTGCAATCATCAGCTGCCTATAGTCGCTGCTCTAGAAAATAACTGTTAACATTCACTTCATGCTGTTGAGTTTATTTATGCGCCAGTGCAATTAAATCGGAGTACCCCCAGCCATAAGGCTCCCCCAGCCCCAGCCATTTTCTCAACCCCACCCAGAAATTTTTGGGGAGGGTGACGTCCCCCAGTTTGGGTGGGGGGGGGGTAGTCGCGCCGACGGCGCCAAAGACGGCCTCGAATTGGGTGTTTTTAGGGGTAATTTTGCAAAGGTTTTCAAAAATGTCCAAATTTTTGGCTTAAAGTGTTTATCATTGCGAGCAATACACGCTTTTTTAACTATTATGGGCTTTCTGACTCATTATTGACCTTATTTTGGACTTGGAAACATGTGACAATCAAGTTTTTGAGTTTAAAAACAATGTCAAATGTGTAA
>JASAND010020122.1:0-17391 GCA_030248195.1 Trissonchulus latispiculum | reverse complement strand
GGGGGGGGGGGGGGGGGGGGAACACACACACACACACACACACACACACACACACAATGATGGTCTTGAATCATTTACTTTGGTGGGAGCGTGCTCACCCATGAGTCCAGTGTCTGTCCTTGTCTTTTAACAGTGTCACCCGCGGTATTTGATTTCCTGTGGTCACCACTCGGAATCTTTTTAAAGCTGTATCAGACAATTCCTGTGGGGTTACCGACTGTGAGACCCGGCATGTGAAAACACAAATAACGTGGCTTTTGCACATTGTGTAATTTTGAGTGAATTGGTGCTTCCAGCTGTGCTACCTGGCTCTTGGAGTGGCAATGGCTTTTGTACTTTCTTCCCCAAAGTAGGAAAGTGGGGAACAGTAGAATTTTTTGCAAAAAAAAAAAATTGGGAATTTTAAAGTAGAGTTCTTTGCCAATTGTTGCGTGCTGGGTTAGTAACTTCAGTTGTGTCACGACAATCTAAAACCCTGATTCATGCAACTTATGTAAAATCGAAAATGGAAAGGTAAAAATTTGAAAACCCTAAAAATTATAAATTTTAGGCGAAGCCTCACAAGAAGTTGAAAAATGATTGAAAACAAGTGTTGGAAAATAAAAATAAGCAAAATTAAGAAGGCTAATATTCTCGCGTTGTACTGTAGCTCGAAAATTTTTTGAAAATGTTTAACCTACAGTTTTTAAAAGTCGTTGAGCTGAAAGCTTTTTTTGGTTTAAAAACGCGAGTCATGGCAAATTAAGCAACAAATTGGCGAGTCTTTTTCCAGCTGCTTGTGCTTGTGCAAATTTTGTTCATGCCACGCGTGATTTTTTTTTTTTTTGTAGCGTTCCGGTTTCTCGGGGTGAGGGGTGGGCGGTCATTCACCCGGCCCCGTTACAATATGATTATTACGGTTTGGATAACAACTTTTCAAATAAGCTGACGAGAAAGCTTAACACTAATCAAGTAAATACTTCAAAATCCAAACAGATCTTTAAAATTAAAATTTGTACCTAAACCCGCAAAGTTCGAAATACAAGGGGGAAAATCTTCAGATTGAAGGCCGTGTCGGAAATTTCTAACTACAGTACACATCGAATTGCAAGACTAAAAGAACCTGGCCGAGCAAAAATAAGCCAAATTTTACCGCTGATTGTTTTTTGGATTCTGGTTATTAAATTTGTTGTTGCCGTGCTTTGTCCAAATGACGTCTTATCTTGCAAAGCGCCAGTTGAAACGGGCCGGCAAGTTGCAAACCGTCCAAGTTGCTGGCGGGAAGTCTCAAAGTTCGTCGACGAGACGTCGGATTTCCATCGTCCTTTAGAAAATGCTCCGTATGCCGTCGAGACCGCGGCTCGATGATTCTCTCCATGCAAAAATCACGGCATGGCAGCCTTTTGCACCAAAGAGGAGTTCCGCGCAGCTCCACGTGGAAAAAAAAATTGCCGGAGTAAAAACCTTTTTCGAAGCCCTTTTTTCCTCATTTTTCCTTTTTTCCGGTCACTCCAAAATTACACAATGTGCTAAAAGTTGCGTTATTTACAGTTTTTGTAGACAAAGTGTTGTGCTGTTTCACGACACGGCAAGTTCTCATTACGGTAATGCAATAACACAAGCGTTGATTGCAGTATTGGATTACTGTAGTCCTACAAGATGCTGTAGCAAAGGACAGGTGATTGCAGCCTTGCGGTTATACTAGACCTGCCGAAGCAGGTACGCGCTTTCAAAAGCAAACAATTCTAGATTTTTTAACAGTTTTGCTCGGGGGGGGGGGGGGGGGGGGGACACTACCTGAGTTGGCGGCTGGCTTCCACATTCCAAGGGGAAAAATGTGAAATTCAAAATTAGCTCAAATTCATCAATATCGTATTTACCTCATTAACACAAGTTTTTGATAGTTTTTTACAGTTTGAGGTCAGGCTCAACTTTCAGAACATGTCTCCGAATATTTTTCCCGTCAGATTTTGTCGATTCTCATTTGTCGAGACCCATCACAGGTTGTAAATAGTAAAAATTGCAGGAAAAGTTGTGGAAATTATTTATATTATTGTAAAAATCGTCAAAATAATATTAGAACATTCATTTTTACACTCATCGGAAAAAATGGAAAAAAACCTTTTTCCGCGCTCATCTCTTGGCTTCCAAGTGGCTGTTCGAGATGGCCTACCGGGTGGAGCACAACGACATTGCGATGCGAAACTGCTTTAAAATTTCAGTGTACGTGCGGCTGATATGGCAATTTTGAGCACAATACGGCTCCGCCCAGCCATTCATGCAAGACTCGGGGATGTATACATAATTAGCAAGAAGAGTATATACTCAACTTTAAACATATAGGGAACGGAGAACAAATTCTTAACAAACGGACTAGCCCAGTCTTGCTGTGTCCACGACGTCAAGCCTGCAGAATAAAGATAGAGTAGGAAGGACTAAGTAGGAAAAAAGTAGGAAAAAAGCAGGAAAGTAGGGAAATCGCACGAGCACTGAGTGACCGGGAAAAAAGGGAAAAAATGCAAAAAAACCGGGAAAAAAAAGGTTTTTCCAGCACTTTTCCGAAAAACCAAATTTAAGACACACACTTTCAATATCAACACCACATTATTCAATATATCATCAACTTCCGCCAAGTTTGATTAAAGGGGGAGTAGAAGCACCCGGAGGCACGTCCCCAGGATTTTGGTATTCCTCGCCAGAACACAGAAGGGGAAACAAGGTTTGAGCATACAGTACCAGGCTACGGTTTGCCCCCTGTGAAATTTCTCACGGAGAGGCCAGATCTCTCCCTCTCACCCGACCTCAACTACTCCCCCCCCCCAAGCCGAGGTCAAACCCCCCTCCCCCCTAAAATTGGGTCCAAACCAGGTAAAAAATGCAAAATTTTTGAAAAAAATTTTTGTAATTTCTGAAAATTTTGAAAAAAAAATTAAAAAATCGCTATAAATCACATAGAAAAAGCTAAAGATGGCTATTATAGCAATTAAAAGCTAAAAAGGGGCTAGGAATTTTTTAGTTTGAGTAAAAGATCCATAATTTGAAGTTTTAGTGTCCATTTCCAAGGGCTGATTTGGCTATGCTGTACAATTGTATGGTAATTTCGCCTTTAAGCGACTGGTGCTGAGCAGTTCACGCGAATAGGATGGACGGAGAAAGTGCCTGTTCCACGGTTCAACAACATGACCCGACAGCCGTCCCTATTCGGCGCTGAACCTAGTTTCTATACTCTCCCTAGCGCCGACTGTATTCCCTATTCGGCGCTGAACCTAGTATCTATCATGTGCAGCGTCGACTGCATTCCCTATTCGGCGCTGAACCTAGTTTCTATCATTTTCAGCGCCGACTGCATTCCCTATTCGGCACTGAACCCTAGTTTCTATCATCATCACTCACATTTCAGCGCCGACTGGCATTCCCTATTCGGCGTTGAACCCTAGTTTCAATTATTTTCAGCGCCGACTGCATTCCCTATTCGGCGCTGAACCCTAGTTTCTTTCATTTTCAGCGCCGACTGCAAAATGTATTGGCATTTTTCCGCCCTGCCTCTTTCCCTATTCTACACTCTGCATGCCCGTCTAGGGCATTTTTCCCTACTTGTATACATATATATATGGGTATGGTAGTGGGCGACCAAGTTACTGGTGCGTGCAGGTTTTACAGAAAGCAGGCTCGGAGTCCCATCTGACCTCGCAGCAGAATTGATTCTCAAGGAGTATAGTCTATAGATAGCCTTGGATTGATTTTGCCGTAAAAAGTTGCGCTTCCAAAAGCACATTCTGCATTTTCCTCTCATATCTATATAATTCCCGTACCCCCTGTCCCTTATATACAAACACAGACTCTAACTTGGTTGTTCAGTAACTTCGTACATACACATACTAAACTCGATGTGCTCTACAATTTGCGCATGAAATCCGCGCAGGAGTTGGCGCAGCTTATTTTACACTCTCCAGGACTTTGATACATATTACAGGGGTAGCTGTTGCCGCGATCGCTATGATAAAATGTAGGATTATTTCTCGATATGTCGCGAAGTTTCTGGCTTTTTCCAAGGCAAAAATTTGTGGGGGCTTCCAGATCTGGAGGGGGCACAGCTTTCTGTGGGGAGAACATTTTTCGGAAAATGCTTTAACATCTAGCTATTTTTTGCTAAAGTTTTTGAGAATTTGCCCTCAAAACCATAGGTGCACCACCTGTTTGGGTTGGGGGGGAGTAGAAGGTCCAAATTTGGCTCGGGGGACCTCACCAAAATCCGAAATTTGGGGGGGATCCCCCTAAACTGTACCCAAGTTTTTTTAGCTAAAAATGCTCCTTTTTCGATGTACAGTACATTAAACATACTCAAAAGCTTCTGTCAATAGTTTTCGTATGCGAAAATAGGGCTTTAAAATTGGCAAATTTGTGCTAAAATATGCCTAAATTAGCTCAGATTGTGGTTTATAATTGCCTATATTACCTTTTAATTGCTATAAATAACCATCTTTAGCTCTTTCTATGTGATTTATAGCCATTTTTTAAAATTTTTTTCAAAAATTTTCAGAAATTTCAAAAAATTTTTTCAAAAATTTTGCATTTTTTACCTGGTTTGGACCCAATTTTAGGGGGAGGGGTTTGACCTCGGCTTTGGGGGGGGGGGGGGAGTAGTTGAGGTCGGGTAGGGGGAGGGGGTCTGGCCTCTCCGTGGGGGGGGGGGGTCTCACAGGGGGCCAACTGTAGCCTGGTACACCTATGCTCAAAACCTTGTTTCCCCTTCTGTGTTCTGGCGGGGAATGCCAAAATCCTGGGGACGACCCTTCAAGTCTGGGTGCTTCTACTCCCCCTTTAGTAAACAGCCAGAGTTTGATGATATATTGAATAATATGTGTGTGGGGGGTGTGTGTGCTAGGGTTGGTTTTTTCCGGAAAAAAGATTGCTGGAAAAAACCTTTTTTTCCCGGTTTTTTTCCATTTTTTCCCTTTTTTCCCGGTCACTCAGTGCTCGTGCGGTTCCTACTTTTCCTACTTTTTTCCTACTTTTTTCCTACTTGATCCTTCCTACTCCTATCTTTTATTCTGCAGGCCTTGACGTGTGTTTGCGAAGCAAGACTGGGCTAGTCCGTTTTGTTCAGAACTGTTCTCCGTTTATATATATGTTTAAAGTTGAGTATATAGCCTCTTGCTAGAATTATGTATACGTCTTGCAGTGCTGCATGAATGGCAAGTCTAAAAGACGAGGGCTACGTATATTGTGCTCAAAATTGCCATAATGCATGCACAGTACTAATTTTAAAGCAGTTTCGCATCGCAATCGTTGTGCTTCCACCCGGTTAGGCCATATCATCGAACAGCACACTTGGAGCTAGGGATGGGCGCGGAAAAAAAGGTTTTTTTCCGTTTTTTTCCATTTTTTTCCGATGGGGTGGAAAAAAATGGAAAAATATTCCTAATGTTATTTTGACGATTTTTACAATGAAATATCATGTTTTCACAGCTTTTCCTGCAATTTCACACTATTTACAACCTTTTCCGTGGGTCATGGTAGGTGGGGGTATGTTAAATCTGACGAAATTGTATTTGGGTTTTTTCCGCGCATCGGAAAAAAATGGAAAAATATTCGGGACATGTTCTGAAAGTTAATTTATGACCTCAGAACATTAAGAAACTATCAAAAACAGTGTTTAATGAGGTAAAAATACGATATTGATGAATTTGAGCTAATTTTTGGATTTCACATTTTTCCCTTGGAATGTGGAAATTATTGCATAACTCAGGTAGTGTTATATAATAATTCCATACCTAACAGTTTAGTGTTCAACCAAAACTGTTAAAAAATCTAGAATTGTTTGCTTTACGAAGCGCGTTACCTACGAAAACCACAAACTGGGTCTAGTATAACCGCCAAGGTATACAGAAATCACCTGTCCTTTGCTTTACAGCGTCATATTTGATTCCTATAATCAATACTGCAATCTTTTTAAGCGCTTGTGTTATTGCATTACCCTTGTGGGGCTACTAAATATCGTGAAAACTGCTTCTGCGCATGCAAAAACATGAAATAACGCAACTTTTAGCACATTGTGTAATTTTGGAGTGACCGGAAAAAAAGGAAAAAAATGGAAAAAAATGGAAAAAACCGAAAAAAAAGGTTTTTATCCGGCAATCTTTTTTTTCCGGAAATAAACCGACCCTACTTGGAGCTCATCTCACTTTGGTGCAAAGGCTGCCATGCCGTTGTTTTTGCATGGAAGACTTGTGCTGTGTGCTTCTCATCGGGCTAGCCGCCAATTATGGCAACGCCGAGCATTTTCTAAAAAGGAGGAGACGTCATCCGACGTCATGTCGACCAGGCTTTGAGACTCCCTCTGGCAACTTGGTTGAGTTGTTTTTTACCAACCTTACGGGGCCCGTTTCCTAGCTAACGCTTTGCACCGTCGGGCGTCGGGTGATGATCATCACATTGTGATGTCTAAAGCAGCAAACACAACAACAAATTTAAATAACCAGAATCCAAAAACAATCAACTTGACATTTTTAAATTTGGCTTTTGATTTTTGCTCGGCAAGGTTCTTAGTCTTGCAGATAGCTTCGTGTGGCATACGTAGTTAGAACCGACACATTTCAATCTGAAGATTTTCCCCTGTATTTCAGGCTTTGCGGGGTTTAGATTTTTAAATTTTAATTTTAAAGATCTGTTTGGATTTTGGAAGTATTTTACTTGATTAACTTGGGTTGATGTTAAGCTTTTCTCGTCAGCTTGGCTTGAAAAGTGTTATCTGCCCAAACGAGTAATAATCATATTGTAACAGGGGCGCCCTTAGGGGGTGGGTGGCCGCCCACCCCTCACCCCCGAAACCAGACGTAAAGAAAAAATGTTATTGTCCGCGCGTAGCGCGGGCATAAAATTGCAAAACGTTTCGCGCCTTCGGCGCGACTTTTCCTTAATTGTTGCTTAATTTACCCTTATTTCAGCGTTTTAAATTAAAGCTTTCAATAGCGACTTTTAACGCTAAGGTTAACATTTTCAAAAATTTTCGAGCTGACGGCGCGAAATTTATTAGCCTTGCTTAATTTACGCTTATTTTTCCATTTTCAACCTTGTTTTCAATCATTTTTCAACTTCTTGTGGGCTTCGCCCTCAGACCCCCCAATTTTTTGAGGTTTTCCGTTTTTTGCCTTTCCGTTTTTTTCGGTTACACGTAAAAGTGCGTAGATCGGGGTTTTCTAGATTAGAGTGCATTGACACAATGAAGTTACTAACTAACTACGCAACAATTGGCAAAATTTCTACTTTAAAATTCCTAATTTTTTTTGCAAAATTCCTACTTTTTGTTCCTACTTTTTCCTACTTTTTTGAAGAAAATTCCTACTTTTATTCCTACTTTTCCAAAATTAGTGCGCACGAGGCCTGGGTCACTCCAAAATTACACAATGTGCTAAAAGTTGCGTTATTTCATGTTTTTGCATGCACAGAAGCAGTTTTCACGATATTTGTAGCCCCACAGGGGTAATGCGATTACACAAGCGCTTAGAAAGATTCCAGTAGTGGTTACAGGAATCAAACATTTTTAGCGGGTGACGCTGTTAAAGCAAAGGACAGGTCACTTCTGGATACTTTGGCGGTTCTACTAGACCTAGTTTGTGGTTTTCATAGGTAACACGCTCCGTAAAGTAAACAATTCCAGATATTTTAACAGTTTTGGTTGAACACTCCACTGTTAGGTATTGAATTATTAACTCTACCTGAGTTACGCAATCATTTTCACATTCCAATGGAAAAACGCTAAATCCCAAAGTTAGCTAAAATGCATGAATATCGTATTCTTACCTCATAAACACTGTTTTTGATGGTTTCTTAATGTTCCGATGTTATAAATTAATTTTCAGAACATGTCCCGAATATTTTTCCGTTTTTTTTCCGATGCACCGAAAAACCCAAATACAATTTCGTCGGATTTAGCATACCCCCACCTACTATGACCCACGGAAAAGGTTGTAAATAGTGTGAAATCAGTGTTTTTTTTGCTCAAAAAAGTGCGCAATGACGCACTTTTTTTCTGAAATGAGCAAAAAATTTTGGGCTTGTGCGCACGCGTGCGCATCTTTTCTAGCGACACGGAGAGAAAAATTACTGAAAATTAGTTGCTCAAAGTGCTTAGAAAAATTGCTCCTGGCTCTCAATTTCACAAAAATCTCCAATTTTAACTGGGGGCTCCGCCCCCAAACCCCGCCCGTACTTGCCTACCTACTACAGATTCATCGCTAAGTTGCGACCTGACTTTCAGCAAACAGGCTAGCATTAATATAAAAGCAGCCATGGCCTAACCTGCATGTGATCTAATCTAGCTTGTATATGCAACTCGCATTGCATATTCAAGTTATGAAATATACGTAAAACTGATTGCCAAATTTTAATTTTTGTTTGGCAGTTTTTGGAGAAGTTTATAGAACTTTAACAGGAGTTTCCGTGACAGCTAGTTTTGTTATTATATATCCGTGATTTCTCTACCCACCAACAGTTCAAAAGCATTTAAAATAGAGATGCTTTGGGCTGAGCCGTGAAAATTACTGAGTCTGATGTCGGAACCTTGAATCATTTTCTGAAAACTGCGTAATTTTCGATGAAATTTCAAACTAGCGTGTAGTTTTGTTTTTATAAAAAGCAGTGAGGATTCTTAGCTTGCAAACTACTTAAAAATTGCCAAAAGGTTTCATAATTTCTCTAAATTTACAAAATAAAAATTTACTTTTATATCAATAAAACTTGATACAAATTTACTTTTATATCAATAAAACTTGAAGGTTATCTATCGTACGTACGTAGTCAAATGGTTGCTATTTTTTATAGTCTTTTGCTTCTGCACCTCAGACCCGTCGTGGCAAAGTTAGGTGAGTTTGCAAATTTTTCCGCCATTAAGTTCTGGCATCTTATAATCAACAACTCTGAATATTGTAGAAAGGTCATGCAATTGCTAATAAATGCAAAACAGGAATTTTATGCTAAATTTTAGCATTTTTTGTGATATGCGCACTTTTTTAGCAAATTGCGCAAAAAATTTTGGGGCAGTGCGCAGAAGAGCGCAAAAGTGTCCGAGCAAAAAAAACACTGTGTGAAATTGCTGGAAAAGCTCAGAAAACATGATGTTTTATTGTAAAAATCGTCAAAATAACGTTAGGAATATTTTTCCATTTTTTCACACCCCATCGGAAAAAATGGAAAAAAACGGAAAAAACCTTTTTTCCAGTCCTTTTTTTCCGCGCCCATCCCTAGTGTGTGCGTGTGTGTTTTTATGTGTATGTATGTAATGTAATGTGTTAATATATATACAATGTATATAATTTTAGGGGAATTGATTGTTTCGTGTGGCGGTGGATTTTCGGTTGATGTCTTTACTATCTCAACGTTGTTGTTCTGGTTTTACTCAGACCAGTCGATGGGGCCTTGGCCTGTTCAACATTGTCGCTACAAGACATCCACGCTTTCAACAACTCTATCTATCTTCGATCGTGAAAAATGGTGTTACTAAAATTTGCAACCGGCCAGCCCTCCATCCACATTATCTTCTCAAAAGATGCAGTACTGAGTGGCTGTCCTCATTTCCTGCTGCTACTGGCAGGGGTAATTCCTCCAGATTTGGCTTTAATCGTTCCCAGCCCTCCAATTCCGCACTAACTGTTTCCAAGGCTACTCATTCCATTTTAGCCAATTCTTCCCGTTCCTCTACTGCTTCCTCGTCTCGGAACATTTCTATTTTCCCCTTCAGCAAACTGTTACCCCGAATGAGTTTGAATCCCAGCTGTTCCCAGGGTTCGCCACCTGTTGGCCGCCTGCAGCAGCGTCGCAATTTTCGTCTCAGTTGGCGACAGAATCGTGACAAAGACGATGGCAAGCGCTCCTCAGCTATCAACGAGAATGAGCTAGATTATGAGGAAATTAATCGTCTACCCCTGATACAGCGCTTTAAGGTTATGTGGAAGCGCTACTGGTACGTGCTTGTTCCGGTTCATTTTGGGACTTATCTCCTGTGGTTTGGAGCCTTCTATGGACTCTCTGTTGCGTAAGCTTTCTGTTTCTACTTTTGTAAAATGCTGCATAGTCTTGCAAGCAAACGTAACCTGTGCCAAATTCAGTGAAGCTTATGGAGAAATTTAATTTAACTATGGCAATGCACAGGTGTTTTCGAAACGCTTAAAAGTCAGAAATTCAAAGATTTTCCACGGAGAGATAATCTCAAAGCTCCCTGGTGCAGCTATGAGCCATTGCTTGAACTAGCCATTGTGTTCGTAGTGTTTTGATGTGTTCCCACATTTATAATTATATATATGGTTTTGATGTTACAGAGGTTTGGACATATTAATATTTCTCGAACGATTAGTCAACTATTTTGAGCTTGATCATACCTACCTGGACAAGATTAAAACCTACTCTGCATTTTGGCGTCATTTAGCTTTAGCCTATCTCCTTTGTAAGGTACGTATATATATATACAAGTAACAAAAATGCTCCGCACAGAAGAGGATAATATGTGTGTGTTGGCTGCGTGTATATTATATCCTTTACATTCCGGTTGAAGAAGTAAAGACAAAAGATTCATAGGCACGTGATGTTATTTGGCACAGCAAGTTTGGGTGGGTGGCTCCATGACAAAAGTTGTTCCGTTTGCATAGGACTTTCATTTGACACAAATTTGACCACTTTTGAAGACTCTCATTTTTGACCCACACCGTGCCCACTGTGGGTGGGCACCCACCCACAGGTCGGTGGGGCCACCTTTTATGGGTGGCATAATGACAAAAGTTGATCGCACCATAAAGTCCCCACCCCACCCCACCCCACCACAGCACTCTACAGCCACTTTGGGTACGCAGTTCTATGACAAAGGTTGCTCAGCTCAATTAGGGCTTTCATTTGATACCAAATTTAACTACTTTTGAAAAATTTTATTTTTGACCCAAAATCGCCTAAGTCCCCACCCCACCCCACCACAGCACTCTACAGCCACTTTGGGTATGTGGTTCTGTGACAAAAGTTGCGCAGCTCACTAAGGGCTTTCATTTGATACCAAATCTGACCACTTGAAAAATTTTATTTTTGACCCAAAATCGCCCAGGTCCCCACCCCACCCCACCACAGCACTCTACAGCCACTTTGGGTATGCAGTTCTATGACAAAAGTTGCTCATCTCACTCAGGGCTTTCATTTGATACCAAATTTGACCACTTTTGAAAAATTTTATTTTCGACCACTTGACCGACCATCCGACTGACCCTTCACACGGCAAACTGGAACCAGCCCAGCAATATAGGAACGTCGGACGGCAAAACGGATACCGGGAATGAGCTGGGCACACCAGAAAGCCCCTATAGACAAAGTTTAAACAGGCTAGGTAGAGCCTGCCATGGACCTCCAGGAAGCGGTTTCCGACTTGACCCCCCCGACGGCAAAGTGGAACCAGCCCAGCAAGATGGGTAAGTCTGACCTAAAACTGACTGCGGGAATCGATTCTCCGTGCCAGAAATCCATTGTATGGAAGGTCTGAGATGTTAAATTTGAATAGATAGCGAGAAATTTCGATTTTTCATTTTTCGAATTTTTGCCATTTTTGACGGGTCACTGTGGTCGCTAGGGAAGTGATAGAGAAACGCAACCTGGACTCGATTTTGCGCAGCTTATTTTGCAGCCTCTCTTTTGCAGTCTCCAGCCACTTTTCACACATTATAGGGGTCGATGCCGCGACCCCTATGATATATATATATATATATATATATATACGTAAACGTTATATATATGTATATATTTATACCAACGTAATTCATCTCGTATATACCTATTGTTCTTACAGGGTTTTTTTAGGGTTTTTTCGGGGGGGAGGGGTTCCCGGGCCCGGGGAGGGGGGAAGAGTTTTTGCAAAACTGAGCTAAAATTGGTATTTTTTGTTCTCAAAAACGTTCTCAAAAATGCCATGGTTTAAGCTAAAAATAGTCATTTCTACGACAATTAATATCTCCGGCGAAGCCGGAAATTTTTGAAAATTTACCTATTTTTGGCAAAAATTTGGGCCCCCAAAAATACCGGGGGGAGCAAAAATCCCCGGGGGCGATTTCGGGGGAGAAGGCATTTTTGGGGGGGGGGAAGGTCAATTTCGGGGGACCGCGGTAAAAATACCCTGCTCTTAGAGTATCGCTATTTGGTTTGAAATAGGGCCATCGGTTTGTGACTTCCCAAATTTCAGTTTGACATGAGCTGCGTTGTAATGTAGACTACTGAAATAGTTTCTTTTTCTTCTACCTTTTTGAACTGCTGAAATACTTTTACCGGTACGTATTCTGCTTATTTTTCTTACGTATTTTTTATTTCCTCGAAATGATTTTTAATACGTTAGCGATCTTTATTTTACCTTTTTCTTCTCTATTCTAGGTGATCAGTCTGGTACGCTACGCTGCCACCCTTGCCTGTACTCACTATGCCATTAAGTTTCTCTCCAGTCGTGGCTGGATTAAGCCCATACCCTCCCGCAAACGATGGAAGCAAATCTATGAAACGCGGCAAGAACGCCTTGAAGACTATCAGGAACGATTCAGCAAGTGGCGAAAGAAGCACGATTAATACTGACGCAAATAAATATAATTTTCGATGAAGTTTGTGCGATACATGTCTTTTGGTTTTGCCAGGCGAGAATGTGATAGGGTTGCACCCTCTCCAGCAAGCGCTTGAGGTCCTAGGTGGGAAGTCTATAAAGCTTTTCGTTAGCTTATTTTTGCCTATGCGGTTGTACATATGTATATATAACTCGTGCTGAAATAAGCAAATGCCTTGTTATCGTGAAGTTATTTTCTTAAGGGACTGCTATGGTAGAAATTGAAAAATATCCAAAAATTCAGCTTATATAAATGTAGCATTGTAGGCGTTATTGTAAAGCATTGGCAGAAAGTAAAAAATGACTGGTTGTCTGGTTTCTTCTAAGCCAGAATGTATGGGGGGAAGTCTGCGGGCTTGAACTTTTTCGAAAAAATGCCTAAAACAGCTAGTTTTGGTAATGAAATAAACATTGAACGACAACTGTTTTCAAATTTTTGCCATCAAAACCCTATTTTTCCGTGCCCTTTTGAGTTCTGGCGAGTCAACTCAAACCTGGGGTAACAGATTTCTTTTGGAGCCGCTCCCCCTGTATGGGCCGACAGCCCCTTTTTATTTACCTAGCGATTGTGCGAAGTTGAAAACAACGCAGGAGATTTTTATGTGTTTTGTTATAGCGTTTTTAGAAACATTTGACTTGTGTCATTCGTTTGATTCGTTCCACTTTGTCCAATACTGTTGATTGTTTTGATCCATCTCACTGTGAACTCGATATTTGATTGACTGTTAAGTGTACTAGCCTGCTTGCGTGTTTCGTATTGCTCACTATTGTGCTAAGTCTGAACAGTAACTTGATTCAAACAGTTGTTGTAGTTCAGTCGTTGTAGATCGGTGACCAGTTGAAGCTTGTGATTTCTCTTGTTATTAGCTACCGGGGACTGTCTTGTAGTTCTGCTGCTAGAGAGCGGATTGTTAGATACAGGATGGTGGGTTCCAGTCACAGCTCTGTGATAGCGGGTATCACTCACTAATCTGCAATTGTGGAGACACTGGTGTTTTTTACTCCTGGGGCCCGTTTCATAAAAGTTATGAGGTGATTTGTGTAGCAGTTAGTCGAGGATAATCAAGGCTACGAATGCGCTACAACAACAGTTTATGTCCTCCTTTTGAACCACTTAGAGCGTTCTAATGAAATACAAAGTCTGAATTAAGTTATATACAACTTAATTGGAGTTATGCCAGCTTAAAAAAGAAATCAAATTTTTCCTTTGACGTTTTCCTCGAAAAACTTGCAGTGTATAATGAACTAATCACTTTTATGCAACTGACCCCCGGTCAGCGCGCAGCGTTCTATCAGCTATAGACTGGAAGCTTGTCTGATTAACAAAGGAAATAGATAGGCGCGGTGAAAACAGACGGAGAGCTATTTGTCTAAACTTGCAACACACTACTGCTTATTTTTCCAGGTTACGAAGTTGGCTACATTGCTGGTTGCTACGGTATTTTGGGTGCTGGGGTTGCTGTTCTTCTATCAGAAGTTCATCTGTCAGCATTCAGCAAAACTTAATTAGAATTTTACTTTCCTAGATTTCAAAAATGAGCCTTTTAAACGTTTTGATTCGGCCTTTCCTTTGCCATCGTTTAATTTTATTTGATGGAAACTCACTTCTGCAGATCCTGATGTGCGTTTATCGTCTGATTCTCTAAATTTCTTACAGAGATTGTGAGTTGTGACTGATGAAATTCTAATTAATGAAAACACTAGACGATTAAGAAAACAGTAGCCGATTAATGGATACGTAAATTGTTATGTAGATATACGTATACTTTATATACATGCTGCAGTGTATGTAGTTTTTCAATTGTTGTTGTTATTCTTTGTGAAGTTTTAAGTAAATAAATAAAACTTAGATTTTATTTGTTTGCATGATTCATTTCTCACCCTTCTTTAGCTACTTGCTTCCTTAGTTCTGCATGTTTCTCAGTTTGTATCGTGTTTAGTTAAACTAATGTCTAACTTTTCTTTTTCTAACTAATTTTTAACTTTTCTTTTTCTAACAACTGGTCGTTTACTTTTTATTTATTTGTGTTTTCTCTGGACCAACAAAATGACAGCCTCCACTTGTAGTTGTGTTTAGTTAAGGTGGTGATTCCATTTGGGAACATATTGGTTGACGGTTCAAATCAAGATGAAATTTGATGAAATTTCCAAAATAAGTTTTTTTAGCATTCTAACACCGTCCTCGCAATCCCGCTTCAAAACTTCGTCGTCTCCGTTGAGGGTCGATTTTTGATAGTTGATAGTTTTGATAGTTGATAGTTTGATAGACAGCAGCAGTTTTGATAGTTGATAGTTTGATAGACAGCAGCTCCATAGCTGTGATTATATTTATTCGGAAGATCTTGCTGAGCCCTATATTTTTGTTTTTGAAGCGCCTCTATCTTTTCGATAAAGTGAGATTATATAGCTGATTTTCTTATTTTGCCTTTGAAAACTTGTCATTTTCGCATAAATCAAATGATCCGCCATTTCTTCAGCTACGCAAGTCGTAAAATTAAACCTACGCGTGTCAATTTGAAGGTCCCATCGAGGCCGATTACCCATGACATAATCTTCCAACTGCTATTCCGTACGCTGCTATCATAATAACGTAGTTTTTGCAAAAAACATGACCAAATTTTTTTCCGGTGTTTGTGGAGTATTTACTATGCAAGTTAGAGGGTTGCCACTTCCTGGCCGTGTTTTACACAACAATACAAAGGGGTGTCGCGATTGCTGCTTTCTAGCTAAAGTTGTCCAATGAGTTGGGTGAAGTTGAAGTTGAAGCAAAGTTGGGTAAAGTAGATAAAATCCAGGTTGCGCATACATTGTAGCCAATTTCTTTACAACGAGGATCGGTTTCATAATTAAAAAAGGGTCCCCAGCTATTTGATGGTGGAATAGAATGATGTGGCCGACGCCCCACGAAAAAATTGCTTTAATCTGCGAAAAATATGGAAAATTAAATTACTTCAAAAATGCAGTAAAATAATTTTCGAGAACTAAACTATTCATTAGAAAGAGAAAATGTTAAGCTCCATTTCGATATAAAAAGGTTTCTTAACTCCGAAGAATGAATGAGTAATAAGGGTTCAAGGGTGGTGTCTCCAAAAGGAATCACCACCCTAAATGTAACTCTTTTGCATGCAATTAGCAAATTTTACTGAAAAACAGCGCTAACTAGGATAACTAAGTACGGACGTATCGAAAAGTTGGAGCTAAGTATCAACATCTTATGTAGATAAACTTAAAATCTGTAATGTGTCTAATGCAATGCTTATAGTGCAACATGTACACGATATTATGCAGCAATATTAAATTTTGGAACGCAGTTGACGCATAAAATCAGTAAATTTGAGCTTGGCCGAACAGCCGGCCATTGGTAGTGTTGTCACGTTAGAGAAAAATCCGAGCCGGGCCGTTTCTAGCCATCCGGGCCAGGCCCGGCCGCGTATTTATAAAATGTACATGCGATTCGCGCAGCAAGAAATTGTACAGCGATATCGCGCACATTTTCAAAATGTACATGCGATTCGCGCAGCAAGAAAGTGTACAACGATTTCGCGCACCCTGAGAAAGTGTACACCGTGTTCGCGCAACACTACGTATATGTACATACAATTCATTGCATTTTATACATACATGCTTATACAGTTATCGATACATGACTAGTTTAAGATGTTGAAAAACCACACGACAAGAGTAGTATAGGAGAGGACAAATGGACATGGTTTGTACAGGTATTTTGGCTTCATTCTGGCTTTGACGAATAGGGTCATTAATCATACAGGTAAGGTCATTAATCATCGGGTGCAGATGTCTTTCAAGGTCATTATTGGCCAATTTTCCCTCTAGCTTAGATAAGCTTTGTAACATTGTACTAAATTTTTAACACAGTGTTATTGGACTATATTACTTTACTTACGTATTTGTCTACGTATTTAACTTTACCTATGTACTTATCTAGTATGTTTACCTGCCTAATTAGTGTTTATTAATTAACGGCCTAATTAAGTAATACGAAGTAACATTTTCATACTTTTTTCAAACTTTTATTTACCTAACTATTTGCCAATGACGGTTCTTACCTGTCCAGCTCAGGGCTCTAAAGACCAAGCATATTTCTACAAATTTTTCTTTCTTCTATTCCAGCCAAAATTTCTAAAATTCTCTCTTTTCTTGCATTTCCTTCTATTTACCATCTGGACCTTTGTATTAACCTTGAAACGGAAGACATGTAACAAACACTTAAAGAAGACAAGATTGTTACGTACTTCAGAATATACTGATGTTAGATGCCTTCTAGTGTTAGCATATCTTTAACATACTGAGGACTCAAACCTGTCACTACTTTTCTTCCCCCACTAGCTGCCTTCTAGTGTTAGCATATCTTTAGCATACTGAGGACTCAAACCTGTCAAAAGTCTTTCTCCCTGCTAGCTGCCTTCTAGTGTTAGCATATCTTTAGCATACTGAGGACTCAAACCTGTCAAAAGTCTTTCTCCCTGCTAGCTGCCTGCTAGTGTTAGCATATCTTTAGCATACTGAGGACTCAAACCTGTCAAAAGTCTTTCTCCCTGCTAGCTGCCTGCTAGTGTTAGCATACTGAGGACTCAAACCTGTCAAAATCCTTTCTCTCCCTGGGTAATATGAAGTAACATTTTCAAACTTTTTTCAAACTTTTTTACCTGAGTCTTTGCCAATGGTGATAGATTCTTACCTATCTATCTCAGCATCGTATAGACCAAAAATATTATTGCAAAATTTTCTTCCCTTATCAACTAAAATTTTCCATTTCTTGTCTCCTATTGAATTTCTTC
>JASAND010020121.1:0-19034 GCA_030248195.1 Trissonchulus latispiculum | reverse complement strand
TAACTATGTTTAGTTTCATTTTGCTGGTTCCATTAAATAAAATAATTAATTTGGTGCGATGGGAGTTTCTCTCAGAAATGTCAACATTAAAATTATTGAACAAATCTTTCTAAATCGTATACAATTTCAAAGGCTCGGAACTCTTTCTCGATGCAAACGGGCAATGGTTTTCAGGCGGAGGCGGGTCAGCCTGGTGAAAAGGGAGAACCTTGGTATTCCTGGACCAGAAGGTCCTCAGGGAGATCAAGGAAAAGCAGGCAAAAGTGGTCCGCTCCGGTCCCCCCGGTCCCAACGGCCCCGGAGGTGAACCCGGTCGTCCTGGTGCAACTGGACCTCGAGGAACCCCTGGTCAACCCGGAAACCCTGGGCCTGATGCTCAATACTGTCCTTGCCCACCTCGTGGCTTCCGGGATAACAAGTTGCTTTGCGGCTGAAACTACCTAAAAGAAGCACTAAATTAATATCTTAACGAAGCGCTCTTCTATCATGGTCTAATTTTGTAGCAACTAAACAAACCAAAATACGACTCTTCTTCAAGTGTACATATTATATGCTTATAATATTGCAATCTTTAATAAACTAACGCAATTAAGCATTTTTTTGCACTGTAAGTTTAAATAATTAGCTTCTAACACAGCACACAAAATCAAAGATCGTAAAGAAATAAGAGACCATTCAAATTCAGTACATAATTAGTTTAATACCAACTGCTAGTAATACTACTTGTGAAATGAACAACGGTTATAAATTTTTGTAGAGTTTCTAATGTAGGTTCATCCAGCGGTACCATTAACGCCGGTGGTGCTTAATCCTGCCAAACTAGACTGCTCAGTAGAACCAGTAGAGCCAGTTGTACCAGATATAGTCGTTGATCCAGTCGAAGTCGAGGGTGAAACTGGTGTCACTAAGTACTGTCGAGATGACTGAAACTGATACCGGAAGAAAGGGTACTGCTACTGCCAGAAGTTGTACCAGTTGGTCCCGTGTCTGGGATTGGTACACTGCTTATGCTTCCAGCTAAAACGTGCAAAACAGGATTAATAAAATAGAATTGAAGAGAAATATAACAACTCTAATTAGTTGTGTCAAAATATCGTTAGATAAATCTATAATAAATTAATAATAAATTAATATTAATTACCTACAAAAAATCCATTAGAACTGAAATTAGGATCTTACGGTTTTCAACACTGGCGAAAATCCCGGCACAGAACCAACTCCATGCAGCTCCGGAATTTTCTCCCAGCACGAGGCCAGTGTCCCCTCATCTCCAACACAGACACCAAAATATGCTGCTGTTTTGCACGCATTTGCACTAGAACATTCCACAGAAAAGTATCGTCTTTTATAGTATTTTTAACTGACTAAGCTTAGTTGCCGAATATCTGAAGCGATATTTCGCGATCATTCATTTAATATTTTGCCGTGCTGGTTTTGTAGTTCCAGTCGCGAGCAAATGCGCATATGCCAACGTTTGACGTCCGCCATGTCACAGCTTGAAGCCTAAATGGACGTGTACATGACTCTAAACCCTGAATATGAAATTTAATTTATTAAAACAATGAACATTAAAAAGTATGTAAGCGGAATTATGTACTCCATTTCTCCATGGCACAGTTTCATTATATAAAAGATTTTAAATTGAAAATTGAAAATTGAAACTGCTGAAGAAACCTGCTGGGTCTAAGAAAGATTTGGTCTTCAACATATAAAATTGTATTGTCACAATCGGATACAGCATCGTTGGCATAACCGAATAGAGGCGGAATGAGCTGTTGAATCTGAAACTTCATAAAACGGTTAAATTAATTAATTCCGTCAGTAAGAATTTGATTAATCAAAATTTTCATCACCTGTACAGCTGAGCTTTGTCTGTCGGTGTTGTATCTTGCAAGGTCAATTCCGGTTATGGCACTGTCCTGTTATGGCACTAAATTTTCAGTTCGGTTATGGCAATCTATTAGTTCACTGGTGGCACTAATAAATTTCACTGATGCCAATACTGCGAAGGGACATTTTCTTGGTTTGAACTAAAGCGTCTGCAGTTGCGAGAAAACTCAATGCAAAGTTGCGAGGCTTCTGACACCGCACATTTGGCGGATTTTCTGGAGCATCAAGACCTGTCGAGCCATATCCCACATGTCATGGCGCAAAAAGAAACTTTGACCGATTCTACTGTTTTAAGATATCGATGTTCAAAGATTTTGGTCTATATTTAACCTCTATGTCAGAAACTATTTACTAATGTTTTGCTAATTTTGCCAGTTTCGTAAGCTCATGTGAATGTACTGATTAAAAGCTTTAAAATGTTGTATAATGCTCTTTTCGACTCCCAAAATTGCGAAGTTATTGGGATTAAGCGGCCCATGTCAAGATAAAAGTTAGAACTCCCAGAACCCCCATCAGAAAAAACGAAGGTTCTCAAATTTTTTTCTTGCGTTTGCATCCAGGACTTTGATTTGTACGTGACTACGTTGCGGATCCTTTCCTTCAGCAGGTACTTCAGCAGACATGATATGTTTTTAATATGTATATATATGTATCTCAATCATCAAATTTGTAGCATATAACCGGGGTGTACTTGGGGGGGTCCTCCTGGCTTTTCTCACAAACTTAGACTGAAAATTCTGTGATAAAACATCCAATATCCACAATATGGGTATCAATTGAAAGCTGACGACAAGAACAACAAGTTGGTCCTTAATTTAAGCCCAGACAACGCGCACACTTTTCGGTACACCCGAACTCCAGACCCTCAGAACTTCCAGCAAACACTTAAAACTAGGCAGTAGAGGATCAAATCTCCTGAAAAAAATTTCAGAACCCCCAGAACCCCAAGAACCCCCATCAAAAATTTGAAACTAAATATATGTAGTCACGGATCAAATCTCTTCGAAAAGTTAAGAACCCCCAAGAACCACCAGAAACCCCATCAAAAAATGAAAATAAACATAGTTATAGATCAAATCTCGACAAAAAATTAAGAACCCCCAGAACCCCAGAACCCCCATGAAAATAAAAAGCTTCAAGAAAATCAAGTGGAAGATCAGAACGCATCAAAAAGTGACTTTTATCTTGACATGGGCCGGCATTTCAAAAAATCACCAGAAAAGGACTGCACAAAAGGATACCACCACCTTAAAGATTACTTAAAAGTTTACTAAAAACTCCCTAAACTATACCGTGTGGACAATAAAATATGTAAAAGTCAGCGAAATCGGAGAAAGTCTAGAAAATGGACCCCTTAACTGGCAAGTAATACGGGTGTCACTAAACAAGACTGTCGAGTGCCATAACTGAGTCTTTTTAAGTGCCATAAACTGATCTTTAGAGTGCCATAACAGAACTAGTGCCACAACAAATCTTGCGCCATAACCTGCACTGTTTCTAGGGATATAACTTCGGATCGAACCTCTTGCAAACAGAAAGAGTAAATAAACGGATCAATTCTCAACAGAGTCAATTCTTTACTAAAGTGTCAATCCTTTTGTAACTATGTAAAATGTTTTTCTGTTGATGTTTTTGTATTAAGAAAGACGAGTCTATTTAAATCGCACAAGTCCCTCTCCCACCCACATATTTCTCAGCATCTGCTTTGTGCGTTCAAAGTTTATTTTCAACTTGATGTACTGGATCAGTTGGGAGGCCTGTGAGCGAAAATTAATTCGTTCGTCCGAAATCGCAATGAAATCAATATTCTCCATTTTGAAAACCCTTTGCTTACTCAGCGCCCTATTTACCCAATCTAAATGGCCAACCTATCCAAACTGAAACACTATAAGCAAAATTTTGAGAAAGTTCACAGGTTCCCAGATGGTGGATCATATCACCACCTCTTGCTCACCCAACCAGCCCAACTCGTCTAAAGTTGGAAAAAGTGAAATGTGAGAAGGTACTTAGGGCCAGTTCAATCAAGAACATCAGCATAAATTATTTTATCCTCATTCCTCACTGCATAATTATGCAATATCCATTCAGTAATCGCTTACAAATTTGATAACGTTTCTCTTTATAAGATAAGTTTGAATTTGCTCTATTCCAACAGAACTGTAGTCACTGTATTTGGGATCCCAAGCTGTAGTAAATTTCAGACTCCATGCTAGATTACTGCAAAAGAAAGCAACGATGCAATGGTTCTAACGACTGAACTAGTGAATGTGCGAATGACAAATTTGGTTACCATAAACAAGTAAAATAATCGAATTTCGTTACCAAGACCGTGTGACAGAGCTTTAAGCTTAGTGCTAAATACTGTGCTGTGTGTTCATTTTCAACTCAAATGATAACATCAGATATCTTACCCCGAGTTCAGACATGTGCAGGAAAATTCCGGATTCTAGTGGAGGGTGAGGGACCCCTCTGGGGGGTGAGGTCTAGGTCTGGGGGGGTTCCCTCCAGAAATCCCCTCCCCAAATTCCCCCGAGCGCATGCCCAATACGTAAATGGATCAAAAATAACATTATATATGTCGTATGAAGATTGAAAAACCATGCACTTGCGCAAATGCATGATTATTCCATGCACTTGCTTAAGTGCATGGGTCGTTTATGCACTTGCGCAAATTCATAAACGTCCCATGCACTTAATCAAATTCATACGACGTTTTATGAATTTAAACAAATTCATATGCACTTGCTAACATTCATACTACGTTTTATGAATTTAAGCAAATTCATATGCACTTACTAAAATTCATACGACGTTTTATGAATTTGCGCAAATTCATATGCACTTACTAAAATTCATAAAGCGCCCAATGAAATCACTCAAATTCATTGGCACGGCACTTATACAGTAAACGGATACTTTTGTATATTTGAAAGAACTTTAAATTACTTTACCTTTGTTTAGCTCAGCGCAAACATTCCATATCCATTCAAAAAATTATAAAAGTTAGATTTTAAAAATCTTGAATTTTAAAAGTATTTAACTTATTTTTAGTTTGAACACAAACAACTGGAACAATAAATATTAATTTTGTTTTTTTGAGAATAGGTCAGAATCCTATCACCTATATTTCAGATAATTTCTCTTACCTCTATTTCAACCTTTAAATACAGCTTAACACATATGACCCCAATTTATAAACTGAACAAATATAGAAAAGTAACCGTTTACTGTATAAGTGCCAATGAATTTGAGTAATTTAAAAGGGCGTTTTATGCATTTTAGGAAGTGCATATGAATTTGCGCAAATTCATGAAACGTCGTATGAATTTTAGCAAGTGCATATGAATTTGCTTAAATTCATAAAACGTCGTATGAATTTGACTAAGTGCATGGGACGTTTATGAATTTGCGCAAGTGCATAAACGACCCATGCACTTAAGCAAGTGCATATGATAATCATGCACTTGCGCAAGTGCATGGTTTTTCAATCTTCATACGACATATACAGTACGACTCAACCACTCAACTCAGCACTTACTGCATGAAGGAAGACTTGACGTTGGGCCCTACTATAATCCCAAAACCAAACAAGCAACCTAAACAGCAAAAAATTAGAAAAAATATATTTTGAATTTTGCTATCTTTATCAGTCTGAACTCTGAAAATTATCAAGGATGTCAAGTCAGCTGATTGCTGATCAGTAACATTTTAGTCATTCGTACCTGATGACTGGTCACTGATAAGCTGTAACTTTAAACAACTTTTAAGTTAAACTCAAGGAGGAATGCTGAATCAGTCAGCGCTGCATACCCATAGCAATGTGTCATGATATGTGCTCATGAGCATACATTAACACGGGGTCCGATTCTGGGGGGGTCTATCCCGGCCTCGGCGAAGGGTCTACCCCTGAAAAAATCAAAAATTTTATGGGGGTCTGCCCCGAAATTAGTAAAAATTGAGAATTTTTAACGTTTTTGACAAAAAATTAGTGAAAAATGACAATTTTTAGCGATTTTTAAGAATTTTTTTGAAAAAATCGCTAAAATTTGCTAAAAATTACCTATTTTTGGTAAAAATCGCTGAGGGGTCTTCCCTTTTTTCCTTTCTGGACGAGAGGGTCTGCCCTTTTTTCCTTTTTGCTGAGAGGTTCTACCCGTTTTTTGTCTGTCAGGGGGGGGTCTGCACTCTTTCCCTCCCCATTTCCCCCACGTTATCTCATGAGTCATGAGTCATGGGCTTGCTTACCGTTTATCATTCTTGAGAGACAGCTAGCACTAGTGGTCCTCGCAAGCTTAGTGAATCTGTGTTTTCTGCTTGCAAACTGTAACCCCTAAACCCGCTTGTTTTTATATGTTTACAATAAATAAAAGCTGAATCCATATGTTTATTACCTCTGGTTTTATTTCTTATTACCTCTGGTTTCAGCTGGAGCAAGATAAAAGAAATGGAACAAAAAGATTGAAAGTCAGCAGCAAACTGTGGGAGTAAACGGAAAGTCATGAATGTTTTATTTATTTCGCCATCCTTTTATCTTGATAATTGTAAGCGTTGAACAGGAGCTCGTGACGCAGCTCTGGGAAAAACTGATTGTCACTTACCCCGCTGATATCGGAATTTAGAAAAGATTGATGAAATTTCAGCTTTAGCTTATATTGATTTGAAAAGTTCATCCAAATTATAGATCGTGTTGGTTTTATTGATTATAAATTCAAATTGTTATAATTGTATCCTTTTAAACTGATATAGAATACTGCAAAAAGTAGAATAATTATGATTTTATTATATACTCACGTGTAGGTTAGGTTTTGAGGTGTTAATAATTGTTGCATTTAGTAAATTGTGTAAATCTGCCGTTTTTGTCCAAGTAAATGGGCCAGTAGTTTCTAACCGAAATTTGTATGTTCCGGTTTTCATTTTTCAACTTATTTTATAAAACTTTCATTTTGGTTAAAATAAATTAGGTTAATCCCAGCTTTCCGGTTGGGTTTTCCTTTTTAAATGGATTTACATCTTTTTGAGCAACTTTAGTTTAGTAGAAAACGACATTTAACACTTTCAACTGCATGAAATCGAAATGTGTTCAAAGTATCTCTTCGTATTCATCTCAGCATTTCTGATAGCGACTATTTCAGGTAAGTTAGTTTTACTTCAGATCTGTAATGAGGCATGGTTCAATCAAAGTTAGTTATTAGTTATTTCAGCTTATTGAAAGTAAACCGCAGAAACCTAACCTACACGTGAGTATATAATAAAATCATAATTATTCTACTTTTTGCAGTATTCTATATCAGTTTAAAAGGATACAATTATAACAATTTGAATTTATAATCAATAAAACCAACACGATCTATAATTTGGATGAACTTTTCAAATCAATGATAGAGCTGAAAGCTGAAATTTCATCAATCTTTTCTAAATTCCGATATCAGCGGTGAAAGTGACAATCAGTTTTTCCCAGAGCTGCGTCACAGCTCTGATTCAACTTACAAATTATCAAGATAAAAGGATGGCGAAATAAATAAAACATTCATGACTTTCCGTTTACTCCCACAGTTTGCTGCTGACTTTCAATCTTTTTGTTCCATTTCTTTTATCTTGCTCCAGCTGAAACCAGAGGTAATAAGAAATAAAACCAGAGGTAATAAACATATGGATTCAGCTTTTATTTATTGTAAACATATAAAAACAAGCGGGTTTAGGGGTTACAGTTTGCAAGCAGAAAACACAGATTCACTAAGCTTGCGAGGACCACTAGTGCTAGCTGTCTCTCAAGAATGATAAACGGTAAGCAAGCCCATGACTCATGACTCATGAGATAACGTGGGGGGGGGAATGGGGGGGGGGGGGTGCAGACCCCCCCTGACAGACAAAAAACGGGTAGAACCTCTCAGCAAAAAGGAAAAAAGGGCAGACCCTCGCGTCCAGAAAGGAAAAAAAGGAAGACCCCTCAGCGATTTTTATGTAAAAATAGGTAATTTTTAGCAAATTTTAGCGATTTTTTCAAAAAAATTCTTAAAAATCGCTAAAAATTGTCATTTTTCACTAATTTTTTGTCAAAAACGTTAAAAATTCTCAATTTTTACTAATTTCGGGGCAGACCCCCATAAAATTTTTGATTTTTTCAGGGGTAGACCCTTCGCCGAGGCCGGGATAGACCCCCCCAGAATCGGACCCCGTGTTAATGTATGCTCATGAGCACATATCATGACACATTGCTATGGGTATGCAGCGCTGACTGATTCAGCATTCCTCCTTGAGTTTAACTTAAAAGTTGTTTAAAGTTACAGCTTATCAGTGACCAGTCATCAGGTACGAATGACTAAAATGTTACTGATCAGCAATCAGCTGACTTGACATCCTTGATAATTTTCAGAGTTCAGACTGATAAAGATAGCAAAATTCAAAATATATTTTTTCTAATTTTTTGCTGTTTAGGTTGCTTGTTTGGTTTTGGGATTATAGTAGGGCTAACGTCAAGTCTTCCTTCATGCAGTAAGTGCTGAGTTGAGTGGTTGAGTCGTACTGTATATGTCGTATGAAGATTGAAAAACCATGCACTTGCGCAAGTGCATGATTATCATATGCACTTGCTTAAGTGCATGGGTCGTTTATGCACTTGCGCAAATTCATAAACGTCCCATGCGCTTAGTCAAATTCATACGACGTTTTATGAATTTAAGCAAATTCATATGCACTTGCTAAAATTCATACGACGTTTCATGAATTTGCGCAAATTCATATGCACTTCCTAAAATGCATAAAACGCCCTTTTAAATTACTCAAATTCATTGGCACTTATACAGTAAACGGTTACTTTTCTATATTTGTTCAGTTTATAAATTAAAGTCATATGTTTAAGCTGTATTTAAAGGTTGAAATAGAGGTAAGAGAAATTATCTGAAATATAGGTGATAGGATTCTGACCTATTCTCAAAAAAACAAAATTAATATTTATTGTTCCAGTTGTTTGTGTTCAAACTAAAAATAAGTTAAATACTTTTAAAATTCAAGATTTTTAAAATCTAACTTTTATAATTTTTTGAATGGATATGGAATGTTTGCGCTGAGCTAAACAAAGGTAAAGTAATTTAAAGTTCTTTCAAATATACAAAAGTATCCGTTTACTGTATAAGTGCCGTGCCAATGAATTTGAGTGATTTCATTGGGCGCTTTATGAATTTTAGTAAGTGCATATGAATTTGCGCAAATTCATAAAACGTCGTATGAATTTTAGTAAGTGCATATGAATTTGCTTAAATTCATAAAACGTAGTATGAATGTTAGCAAGTGCATATGAATTTGTTTAAATTCATAAAACGTCGTATGAATTTGATTAAGTGCATGGGACGTTTATGAATTTGCGCAAGTGCATAAACGACCCATGCACTTAAGCAAGTGCATGGAATAATCATGCATTTGCGCAAGTGCATGGTTTTTCAATCTTCATACGACATATATAATGTTATTTTTGATCCATTTACGTATTGGGCATGCGCTCGGGGGAATTTGGGGAGGGGATTTCTGGAGGGAACCCCCCCAGACCTAGACCTCACCCCCCAGAGGGGTCCCTCACCCTCCACTAGAATCCGGAATTTTCCTGCACATGTCTGAACTCGGGGTAAGATATCTGATGTTATCATTTGAGTTGAAAATGAACACACAGCACAGTATTTAGCACTAAGCTTAAAGCTCTGTCACACGGTCTTGGTAACGAAATTCGATTATTTTACTTGTTTATGGTAACCAAATTTGTCATTCGCACATTCACTAGTTCAGTCGTTAGAACCATTGCATCGTTGCTTTCTTTTGCAGTAATCAAGCATGGAAGTCTGGAAATTACTACAGCTTGGGATCCCAAATACAGTGACGACAGTTCTGTTGGAATAGAGCAAATTCAAACTTATCTTATAAAGAGAAACGTTATCAAATTTGTAAGCGATTACTGAATGGATATTGCATAATTATGCAGTGAGGAATGAGGATAAAATAATTTATGCTGATGTTCTTGATTGAACTGGCCCAAGTACCTTCACATTTCACTTTGTCAACTTAGACGAGTTGGGCTAGTTGGGTGAGCAAGAGGTGGTGATATGATCCACCATCTGGGAACCTGTGAACTTTTCTCAAAATTTTGCTTATAGTGTTTCAGTTTGGATGGGTTGGCCATTTAGATTGGGTAAATAGGGCGCTGAGTAAGCAAAGGGTTTTCAAAATGGAGAATATTGATTTCATTGCGATTTCGGACGAACGAATTAATTTTTCGCTCACAGGCCTCCCAACTGATCCAGTACATCAAGTTGAAAATAAACTTTGAACGCACAAAGCAGTTGCTGAAGATATGTGGGTGGGAGAGGGACTTGTGCGATTTAAATAGACTGTCTTTCTTAATACAAAAACATCAACAGAAAAACATTTTACATAGTTACAAAAAGGATTGACACTTTAGTAAAGAATTGACTCTGTTGAGAATTGATCCGTTTATTGCCTCTCTGTTTGCAAGAGGTTCGGTCCAGTTATGGCACTAGAAACGGTGCAGTTTATGGCACCAAGATTTGTTGTGGCACTAGTTCTGTTATGGCACTCTAAAGATCAGTTTATGGCACTTAAAAGATCAGTTATGGCACTCGACAGTCTTGTTATGACACCCGTATTACTTGCCAGTTAAGGGGTCCATTTTCTAGACTTTCTCCGATTTCGCTGACTTTTACATATTTTATTGTCCACACGGTATAGTTTAGGGAGTTTTTAGTAAACTTTTAAGTAATCTTTTAAGGTGGTGGTATCCTTTTGTGCAGTCCTTTTCTGGTGATTTTTTGAAATGCCGGCCCATGTCAAGATAAAAGTCACTTTTTGATGCGTTCTGATCTTCCACTTGATTTTCTTGAAGCTTTTATTTTCATGGGGGTTCTGGGGGTTCTGGGGGTTCTTAATTTTTTGTCGAGATTTGATCTATAACTATGTTTAGTTTCATTTTTTGATGGGGGTTCTGGGGGTTCTTGGGGGTTCTTAACTTTTCGAAGAGATTTGATCCGTGACTACATATATTTAGTTTCAAATTTTTGATGGGGGTTCTTGGGGTTCTGGGGGTTCTGAAATTTTTTTCAGGAGATTTGATCCTCTACTGCCTAGTTTTAAGTGTTTGCTGGAAGTTCTGAGGGTCTGGAGTTCGGGTGTACCGAAAAGTGTGCGCGTTGTCTGGGCTTAAATTAAGGACCAACTTGTTGTTCTTGTCGTCAGCTTTCAATTGATACCCATATTGTGGATATTGGATGTTTTATCACAGAATTTTCAGTCTAAGTTTGTGAGAAAAGCCAGGAGGACCCCCCCAAGTACACCCCGGTTATATGCTACAAATTTGATGATTGAGATACATATATATACATATTATAAACATATCATGTCTGCTGAAGTACCTGCTGAAGGAAAGGATCCGCAACGTAGTCACGTACAAATCAAAGTCCTGGATGCAAACGCATGAAAAAAATTTGAGAACCTCCTTTTTTTCTGATGGGGGTTCTGGGGGTTCTAACTTTAATCTTGACATGGGCCGAAATGCCATAACTTCGCAATTTTGGGAGTCGAAAAGAGCATTATACAACATTTTAAAGCTTTTAATCAGTACATTCACATGAGCTTACGAAACTGGCAAAATTAGCAAAACATTAGTAAATAGTTTCTGACATAGAGGTTAAATATAGACCAAAATCTTTGAACATCGATATCTTAAAACAGTAGAATCGGTCAAAGTTTCTTTTTGCGCCATGACATGTGGGATATGGCTCGACAGGTCTTGATGCTCCAGAAAATCCGCCAAATGTGCGGTGTCAGAAGCCTCGCAACTTTGCATTGAGTTTTCTCGCAACTGCAGACGCTTTAGTTCAAACCAAGAAAATGTCCCTTCGCAGTATTGGCATCAGTGAAATTTATTAGTGCCATAACTGAACTAATGAGTGCCATAACCGAACTGAAAATTAGTGCCATAACAGGACAGTGCCATAACCGGAATTGACCTTGCAAGATACAACACCGACAGACAAAGCTCAGCTGTACAGGTGATGAAAATTTTGATTAATCAAATTCTTACTGACGGAATTAATTAGTTAACCGTTTTATGAAGTTTCAGATTCAACAGCTCATTCCGCCTCTATTCGGTTATGCCAACGATGCTGTATCCGGGTGTGACAATACAATTTTATATGTTGAAGACCAAATCTTTCTTAGACCCAGCAGGTTTCTTCAGCAGTTTCAATTTTCAATTTTCAATTTAAAATCTTTTATATAATGAAACTGTGCCATGGAGAAATGGAGTACATAATTCCGCTTACATACTTTTTAATGTTCATTGTTTTAATAAATTAAATTTCATATTCAGGTTTTAGAGTCATGTACACGTCCGTTGCCGCTTCAAGCTGTGACATGGCGGACGTCAAACGTTGGCCTATGCGCATTTGCTCGCGACTGGAACTACAAAACCAGCACGGCAAAATATTAAATGAATGATCGCGAAATATCGCTTCAGATATTCGGCAACTAAGCTTAGTCAGTTAAAAATACTATAAAAGACGATACTTTTCTGTGGAATGTTCTAGTGCAAATGCGGGCAAAACAGCAGCATATTTTGGTGTCTGTGTTGGAGATGAGGGGACACTGGCCTCGTGCTGGGAGAAAATTCCGGAGCTGCATGGAGTTGGTTCTGTGCCAGGATTTTCGCCAGTGTTGAGCCGTAAGATCCTAATTTCAGTTCTAATGGATTTTTGTAGGTAATTAATATTAATTTATTATTAATTTATTATAGATTTATCTAACGATATTTTGACACAACTAATTAGAGTTGTTATATTTCTCTTCAATTCTATTTTATTAATCCTGTTTTGCACGTTTTAGCTGGAAGCATAAGCAGTGTACCAATCCCAGACACGGGACCAACTAGTGCAACTTCTGGCAGTAGCAGTACCCTTTCTTCGGTATCAGTTTCAGTCATCTCGACAGTACTTAGTACAGTTTCACCCTCGACTTCGACTGGATCAACGACTATATCTGGTACAACTGGCTCTACTGGTTCTACTGAGCAGTCTAGTTTGGCCGGATTAAGCACCACCGGCGTTAATGGTACCGCTGGATGAACCTACATTAGAAACTCTAAAAATTTATAACCGTTGTTCATTTCACAAGTAGTATTACTAGCAGTTGGTATTAAACTAATTATGTACTGAATTTGAATGGTCTCTTATTTCTTTACGATCTTTGATTTTGTGTGCTGTGTTAGAAGCTAATTATTTAAACTTACAGTGCAAAAAAATTAATTGCGTTAGTTTATTAAGATTGCAATATTATAAGCATATAATATGTACGCTTGAAGAAGAGTCGTATTTTGGTTTGTTTAGTTGCTACAAAATTAGACCATGATAGAAGAGCGCTTCGTTAAGATATTAATTTAGTGCTTCTTTTTGGCAGCAGCAGCCGCAGCCTTGTTACGGAAGCCACGAGGTGGGCAAGGACAGTATTGAGCATCAGGCCCAGGGTTTCCGGGTTGACCAGGGGTTCCTCGAGGTCCAGTTGCACCAGGACGACCGGGTTCACCTCCGGGGCCGTTGGGACCGGGGGGACCGGGCGGACCGCTTTTGCCTGCTTTTCCTTGATCTCCCTGAGGACCTTCTGGTCCAGGAATACCAGGTTCTCCCTTTTCACCAGGCTGACCCTTTCCGCCTGAAACAAATGCAGTACATCAGAAAGAATTCCGAGCCTTTGAAATTGTATACGATTTAGAAAGATTTGTTCAATAATTTTAATGTTGACATTTCTGAGAAACTCCCATCGCACCAAATTAATTATTTTATTTAATGAACCAGCAAAATATAAAGCACAAATACCTTCTCCATCTTCACCAGGAGGACCAGCTGGTCCAGGGTTTCCAGGTTCACCAGCGTCGCCATTGGGTCCGTTTGGACCAGCGTCGCCAGGCTGACCAGGAGAACCGGGAGAGCCAGGTGGACCGGCCGGGCCCTGAACTCCATCTCGACCTAAAGTATTTAAAAAAGGTTACGATATCATAATTCTGGTATGAAAATAACGAAAAAATTATGGCGAAAATCTATTTCAATCGACTGAAATTGCAGATGATTAAAGAGTATACCAGTCTTAAGGTGGTGATTCCCTTTGGTCACATAAAGTTTGCACCATTATTACTCATTCATTACTTGGAGTTAAGAAGCCATTCTTATATCAAAATGCAGCGTTACATTTGCTCTTTCTAATGAATAAAAGGAAACTAAGTTTAGTTCTTGGAAATTATTTTACTGCATTTTCGAAGTAATTTAATTTTCCAGATTTTTTGCAGACTAAAGTAAATTTTTTCGTGAGGCATCGGCCACATCATTCGATTCCACTATCAAATAGCTGGGGACCCCTTTTTTAGTTATTATGAAACCGCTCTTCGTTGTAAAGAAATTAGCTAAAATGTATGCGCAACCTGGATTTTGCCTACTTTTCCCAACTTTGGCAAGCGACATCTTTAGCTAGAAAGAAGCAATCGGGACAACTAAAAAAGGGTCCCTGGGTATTTTAGTGTAAAACATGTCCAGTAAGTGGCAACCATCTAGCTTGCATAGTAAATGCTCCACAATCGCTGGAAAAAATTTGGTCATGTTTTTGCAAAAACTACATTTTCTATGATAGCGGCGTACGGGGTAGCAGTTAAAAGATTACAATGCCACGAATAATTGGCCCCGACGAGACCTTCAAATTGACACCAGTAGTTTATTTTACGGCTTACGTAGCGCAAGAAATGACGGATTGTTTGATTTCTACAAAAATGACAAGTTTTCAACGCCAAACTAGGAAAATCGACTATATCTCACGATAGAAAGGTACTTCAAAAAGCAAAAATGTAGAGCTCAACAAGATCTTTCGAATGAATATAATCATAGCTATGCAGCTACTGTCTATTTGTCAAAAATCGGTAAAAACGGCCCTGAATGGAGACGTCGAATTTTTGAAGCGGGATTGCGCGGAGGGTGTTAGAATGCTAAAAGAACTTATTTTGGAAAGTTTCATCAAATTTTATATTGATTTGAACCGTCAATCAACAATATGTGCCCAAAAGGAATCACCACCTTAAAAAAGGTCTGTTGGTTAATTGCCTACCGGGAGCTCCCTCTGGACCGGGGTCTCCTTTGGGTCCAGGTGGGCATTCCATGCATCCCTGCATCTTCATCATGGTTTCCTCCACATCCTCAGCGTCCCCACCTCGAGGTCCTTGAGGCCCATCGGCTCCAGGCTCCCCGGAATCGCCCGGGCGTCCTGGATTTCCGGGAGGTCCGGCGGGACAAGCATTGTTGGCATTGCAGCCTGTAAAATACAAAGTTCATATGACTAGACGTTTCCGTTTCAGTCTCAGTTTTATTTATGAGTTTTCCGTTTCAGTTCAGTTTCAGGTTTTACCTTGAGCTGCTGCTGTTATGATTTCTTTAACTGTTGCAGACGTAGAGTAGAAACATCCCACATTATTAATTTAGGACATTTGCGAAGTGTGCTTCTAACGATAAGTTAAGGTGAACAATCCTCGATCCAATTTCTAACCCTGCCCAAAGCAGAAACCACAGGCTTAAATTGTCTTTAAATCATCTTAATTGTCACTTAAACACGACCAAAGTCACGATCAACAGTCAAAATCATGATTTGAAATCTTGATACATACACGATCCAGATTGTCTGGTAACACGGCTAGGGCTGGAGCGATGATGAGGTCGAACATTCTGTCGCAAAGGTGCCAACTTGTTCCAAGCTTGATCTGCCAATTCCTAAAATACGCAAAAACGTTTCGTAAAACTAAAAAGTTAGTAAGAAGACGGTAAAAGAAGTTATTTCGATTTGCATGATTCAGTAGAATATGATTTGCATCAAGTTTAAAATGCATAGAGGAAGTTGAAGTTAAAAAACCGCCTTTAAAAACCGATTAGAAACAAGCTAAGATATGCCTTAAACTCAGCCATTTCTGCGTCAAGTTCAGCCCAGGCAGAAGTGATCTCAGAGTAGAGCATCGGAACCACGAAAACTGTGGCCATGATGGTGACCAGAGAACACCCTGCGGCCAGAAAGGCGCCAAATTGGACTGCTTCGACCATGATGATGGAAATGCTAGAAACCTTCTATTGATGGAGAATGAGCTGAATGATTCTGTACCAGCAATCTTTCCCTATTTATAGGAAAAGTTGTGAACTAACAATTGGTGCAAGTAAAAGTTTGCCCTTAATTTTTAATGTCAATGTCATTCTTACTGTCACATCATATTATCAAAAAACATTGCTTGAAATGTGATAGACAATATGAATGAATGCTATGTTAATAAGTTTTGATTGTAGCGAATTTTAGCCGTACAACATTAACACCTTCTTGCTCCTGTTAGTGTTAGTGTTAACTTCCACGATATGCTTCCATTCCGACCTTGACAGTTGAAATTCGTTAAAAAGTTGACCTTAATTAAAAAGCGAAAATAGTCAATCCAAAACTAATTTGATGATCAACCAAATTGAAAACAAAATCAAAAACCTATTTGCTGCAATGTCCTGTTCGATTAGACCAAATTACATTGGACCAAAAGTGTCCTGTTAGATTAAAATGCTTAGGGAACGGTGGAGAAGAGGGATATCTTATCTAATCTCGGATCTGGGCTAATGTTGCGGAAAGCCAGTTGGATATTTTGATTAGCAGTCCACCTTTCCTTTAATTGAAAATCGTTACCTGAACTGTTCCTTTCTTAGAGGTTTGATTAAACAAACTGGAAGCATAAAATTTAAATTTGAATCTTATTATTGGAGTACTAAACTAAAAGTAACTTAATTACAATTTAATACAATTAATCAACATTGATCAGTTGTGATAATAATTATTATTGTCTTAAGTTAATAAATATACTTTAATATTGCCAACATGTTAGAGTGTTGTACAATTACCAGATTGCAGTCTCAGTTGAAGTCTAGCTATGTGTAAAGAAAAAGAAAAATTACGTCTGTATTTGTGCGGTAGGGACTTTAAACACTTTTTCAAGTTTTAACTTTTTCTTCACGAAAACTCCCAAAAATACTGAGAATTTTGATACTTTCGTTCAACAATTGACTAGCGAAACCTGCAGTGAATATGGACGATAGCTGCTTGGAGGAATTAAGGTCGCCAATGTGACAAAGCGCTTGCCTTGCCACTACACTTCAATACAAACTAAGCTACCGTACTTTATTGGTGGGGGTCTGCAAAAACGCAACACGAAGAAGCATACGGTAGTCACCGCAACTGCTTCAGCTCAAGTTCCAACAGAGACTAACTCGGTCTGCTGAAAGAGTCTGATTTTATATCCTTCTAAGTCAGCGAACTGAGTAAGTGTTGAAACGAGTTGCGAGGTCAGAAATGTGCTTACTTACTTGCTAGCTTAATCCTGGCGACAGATAGCTTCATCCCTAGCTAGCAGTCACGTTGCTGGTCAGGTTGCAGTCACGAACAATCCCTCTCCACTGGACTCTATCAGCAGACAGATCGGCACAAGTTCGAAGCCAGTCAGTTTTTCAGCGTCGACCATAGATGAGTGGTCCAGACAAAAAGTTCAAGACTTCGAGAACGGTTCGACGCCAGGATTTTGGAGGTCGTCCCGGAGAATGCTGCCAATTTGCAGGTATCGGCATAGTTAGGGCAGGACGAGGATGTCGATCTTCCGCCATTCTCAGGATGTGACCTAGCCAAGTTAGCCTTCTTTTCCTGAGTACAACATCGATTCCTTCGGTGTGCAGGAATCTCGCTCGAACTTCTGCATTTGTTATATGTGCCTGTGGTGCAATGCGTAAGATGCGACGCCAGCAACGATGATCGAAGGCACTGATTCTGCCACAATCGGCTGCCTTCAAGGACCAGGATTCGCATCCATATGGCAGAACACTTCGGACAGCGGCATCATAGACTTTCGACTTCGTTGCAACGCTAACGGCTTTCTTTGACTAGAGTGGATTTATCAAGGATTGAAAAGCGCTTTGGGCTTTGCCTATGCGAGAACAAATTTCGGCAGATGAAGAGCTGTCATTAGAAATTATACTTCCAAGGTAGCAGAAAGAGTCGATTGTTTCTAAGGTGATACCGTTTACCATGACAATAGGAGCCGCAGCCCGTTTCAGTCCCATAATTTTGGTCTTATTGACGTTGATTTCCAATTCTATCATGGCGGAAAAAAGCACCGTTTAATCGATCATTGCTTGCAAGGTCGGAACAGATGTAGCCAACAAAGCTACATCATCTGCAAAGTCTAGATCTATAATCACCCCGTTCCCAACAGTAACATAGAAGGATGGATCGGGCATAGATGTTTTCATAATCCAGTCGATGCAAAAGTTGAAGAGAAGGAGGGCTGTCACCGATCCCTGTCGGACGACACCAGCAGTTATGTCGAAGGAATCCGCGTCCCGGCCATAAACTCGAACCTATGCCTGGGTATTTCTATACAGAAGCTGTAGCACAGACATTATCTTCAGGGAACGCCTTCGTTTTCAAGTATCTGCCACAGCGCTCTGCGATTGCCTAAATCAAAAGCGGCTCGAAAGTCCACAAATGACGTATAGACAGGAACTCTAAATTCGTGTCTTGCTTCTAAGTTCTGACGAAGAGTGAAGCTGCGTTAGTGATGCTTCAGACCGCTTCAGGATCGACGCATCCTCTACCCGGTCGAAATCCAGCCTGATTCTCCCTGTTGCCAGCGCACTCTCTTTCCTGGTGCAGACGCTCAAGGATAACCACTTTCAGAACTTTAAATGCCACGATTAGGAGAAAAATTCCTAGTATTATATAGTAACTTGTAGTAATATAGTAATTTATATAGTAAATAAAAAATTTGCATTGTTTTTGAATAAAGGCACAATTATTGTTGTGTACCATTCCTCGGGGACGGATTCATTAGTCCAGATAAGCATAGCAGTCGATGGACACAGCGGACCAAATGTTCGCCTCCGTGGAGCAGCAGTTCGGCTGCTACTCCATCACCGCCAGCCGCTTTTCCCGAGTTCTGTGATTTAATGGCTTGTCGGACCTCAACCAAGGTTGGTGGATCAGTTGAGATTTAATAAAAGCCTTCAAATTCGTCAGGAGGTAATACATTTGCAGGATTTCCAGGT
>JASAND010020119.1:0-14488 GCA_030248195.1 Trissonchulus latispiculum | reverse complement strand
AATTTTGAGCCCTCCTGGCCCTCCCGGCCCCCCAGTCCCCTGGATTCCTACCCTCCCGGAGACCCCAATTTTCCCATTTGCCTATTCAACCGAACCTGTATCCCTTTGAATTTGACCCCCAGGAACGATTGCAGCGTGTGAAGGATCGCCAGAAGAAGAGGCCCGCCGTGGAGCCTCGAAATCGGTAGCGGAATAAGGCTGGTCTGACCCTGAGTGTCCACGTTTTGATTATCTTCTTATTTGAATTTCATTGTATCCTTTGGGGATCCGTGGACTGGAAGCTGTTGTGACTATCTCTCTCACTAATCTGGAAAACAATTAGAAAAAATTGCAAGCTTACGGAAGTGACGTTTCTGAAAACAATCAGAAATCATTAGAAACATTTTTGCAAACAATGGATATTATTTAGAAAACGATAAGAAAATGTTAACTTTTTAGGAAATTAATTCGAAAGAAATAAGAAAATATTGTGTAATCAATAAGAAATAATTCAGAAAACAATTAGAAAGTGGTGCCTGGTTAGAAAAAATTAACAGAAATCAATTAGAAAACCACAAGAAAACTATTAGAAACAATTTTGGTAAACAGACAGAAAAGTTATGGAAAAAATGAGAAACGATTTTCCAATTGTTTTCTGGAAATGGGCTTCGTGTGAGGTACACCATGCAAATAATGGGTGCCAGTTTTTCGTTGTAAATGGAGTCTTTTTAGCTTTAGGAAAGTTTTTAGTCTTTTTACCCTCTCTCATCCCAAATTCGATTTTTGCGGACCCCACCCCACCCCAAACCGGCTGACCCCACCCACCGTAATTTCGGCTACCCCCACGCCCACCACCAACTTTTCTCAAGGTACACCTATGGATCCCCCCGGACCCCATAGTTTCCTTTGGTTGGGGGGGGGTATCCCCCCCCCCCAAAAATTTTGACCAAATTTACCCCCCCAGATTTTTTGACTTACCCTCCCCAACTTTTGGCTACCCCCCCCGAACCCCCCCCCCATCGATTTTTGCACCCAAAAAGTTAGCTAAATTTGGTAGAAAAATGTACAATTTATCAAAAATTTTACCAAAATTTTGACCTAAAATCGCATTAAAACGGTGCAAAAACACCTAAAACGATAAAAACAAGCCTTATTTTGATGAAAAAAGGGCTCAATCACAGAAAATTTTGCATTTTTTGGCCTTTTTTCGATATTTCTGCGGTCCGATTTGGGGGGGGGGGTGGGGGGGGGTACCCCCCATCACATTTCGGAGGTCGGCCAAGATTTACCCCCCCCCCCGAGACCCAAAGTTCCAGGGAAACTATGCTACCCCCCCATCCCTCGGCCGGCCTGCTTTTCTGCTTTCGCGTTTCTTGTCCCGCTTTCTGCCCCCCCCCAAATGGAGAAGTGCCAAATCCCCCCCTTAGACCCCACCCACCCAAATTTGCTAGACACCCCACCCTCAAAATTTTGAAATTTTTGCCTCGAAATTAGTAAAAATTCGAAATTTTTGGAAAAAATTCAAAATTTTTTTTAAAAAATCCAAGTTTTTTGAACAAATAAGCAAAAATGGAGAAATATTGTTGATTTTTAGTTGGAAATAACGCTTTTTTAGCAAATTTGCGAATTTTTTCTAAATTTTTGACCAAAAAATTTTTTACCCCCCCCCCCCCCCAAATTCGATTTTTCCGGACCCCACCCCATCCCAAAACGGCTGACCCCACCCACCCTAATTTCGACTACCCCCTCCCCCAACGTTTTCCTGCGCAAAGGTACACCTATGCCTCCAACCAAAACCGGTGGTTAGGGGGGACCCCCAAATAGATGTAATTGGGGGGGGGGGGGGTAACCCCCCAGCCATTTTCTTTTTTTCAAACTCCCCCTCCAGAAATTTTTTTGGGGGGGCGGCCCCCCCCCCCCCCCTGGGGGGGGGGGGGGGGGGGTAGTCGCGCCGAAGGCGCAAAAATTGGCCGAAAATTGGGCATTTTTAGGACAAATTTTGCAAAATTTTTCAAAAAAGTCAAAATTTTTGGCTTAACGTGTTTATTATCGCGAGAAATACACGTTTATAACGGTTTTATGGACTTCTAGACTCAATATTGACCTTATTCTAGACTCAGAAACATGTTGACAATCAAGTTTTCGAGTTTAAAAACACTGTCTAATGTTAAAATTACTTAATGATTTCATGTTTTTCGGCATTAGCAATGGCTGAAAATGCGATTTTTGGCATAAAAATAGAAAAAATTTTTTGGGGGAGGTTTGGGGGGGGGTCGAAAAAAGGGGCCAAAATTACGGGGGAGGGGGCCCCCCCAACCCAAATCCCCGTTACACCTATGGACCCCCCCCCCGCCCAAGTGACAAATTTTCGCGACCCTCCCCCAGATTTTTGGCCAAAAAGTGGCCAAAAATGGCAAAAAATCGAAAATTTAGGGGGTCCCCCGGCCCCGACCATAGGTGTAGTAGTACCAGGCTACAGTTTGCCCCCTGTGAGACCCCCCCCACGAGAAGGCCAGACCCCCCTCCCCCCATACCCGACCTCGACTACTCCCCCCCAAGCCGAGCTCAGACCCCCCTCCCCCCATAAAACGGGGTACAAAACAAGCAAAAAATGCAAAAATGTTGCGAAAATTTTTTGCATTTTTTGAAAAATTTTTTAAAAAATTCGACAAAATGGCTACAAATCAGCTAAAAGGAGCTAAAGTCGTTTAAAAATGGCTTTTAGAGGGTAATATAAGCAATTATAAACTGGAATTTGGGCTTATTTTGGCATGTTTTGGCATAAATTTCTCAAATTTCACAACCACAATTTCGCATACCACAACGACTGACAGAAGCTTTTGAGTACGTTTAATGGACTGTACATCGAAAAAGGACCATTTTTGGCTAAAAAGCAAATTTTGGAAATTTTTTAAAATTGTTTATTTTCGTCAGTTTAAGCATCCTATCGTGTAGAAAACGTGTTTTTCCTGTATTTAGAGCCAAACTAGGCCCATTTTAGGAAAAATGAGCGTTTTTGGCCAAATTTGAAATTTTGGCTTGAAATGGCACCATGTCCGATTTTGACCCCCTGGACCTCCCATAACAGATCGAACCCAGGTAAAACCTATACCAATTTAATCTATAGGCTCTATTAAACAAATGTATGCATTCGTTTGACCTTTCCTGCTAATGCTTAGAAAAATTTTCAGTTTTGAAAAGTGGGTTTTTTTCCCCGCATGTGGGTTTTTTTCCCCGCCAACTCTAGGTCACCCCCAGGTCGCACCGGAGGGGTTAGAGCAGTGTGGCATATATCATCATGATGCGCAACAGATGCCCTACACATACATACAATCCGCTTTGGTCTAAGTCTTTCCAGTAGTTCAGGGTGGCCATGCAAAGTTTGCCAAATTTCTGTACTTGGACGGACCAAAATTTTCGAAAATTTCAAAGTCCCAAAAAATTTGCTGGGAAGCAGTGGGAGCGACAATAATACACCCTCCAGGGTTATTTTGGATGCTCTTCAAGATAGGCTATTAAAATCCTAGATAGCTCATACCGGTAAGCCCACACTGGGGGTGGGTTTTTTTCCCGCATTGGCGAGTGGGTTTTTTTCCCGCCCGACTATATATATATATTAATTAAATTTAGTAAATATGGCCCCACCACCTAATCGACAAATCCCAAACCCCACCCACCTTGATTTGCCAGACCTACCCTAAGAATTTCTGACGTTTCACTAAAAAATCTTGCAAATTTTCTTTAACATCTTGCTTAAGGTGGTGGTTTCCTTTTGTGTAAATTTGACCCTACAGGCTTCAGTTCTTTATGAAAGTAAATGAAACTTTCCAAATATGCTATTTTGGTGCTCTTTAACATTCTCGGACCAGTCCCGCATTTCTAGGTGAAAAGATGAGAAATTTTCGATTTTTGGCACAATACTCTCCGTAGGTAATCGATACACCAGATTGGTTGTTATGGATGGAAAGAGGGTACAAAAACGAACATGTTTGCTTTTACAACCTTTGAGCTATCTCCCAGGGTTAAGTCCGTATAAGCCAAAAACGATTTTTGGGTCAAAAAACGGCCATTTTCGAAAAAATCAGTTTTTTCAAAATAACTGCTTGTAACGAATGAAATGCCCCCCCTCTTGTGTTGCCAGTTTAAACAATAAATTTGTGTATTTTAAAATGTACGTACGTAGGTGTAACTAATGATTGAAATAGTGGTTGTTGACATGTGTGTTTATTATTAATTGCTGTGTCAGATTAGTGTTACTTTGTTTCGGTTCACCAAGAAAATCTAAGAGTTTAAAGTTTGTAGAAGTCATATATTTTGTAAAGCAGGATCTAAGTTGACAGTTGTAACCTAAATTTTGGGTGAATAGTTTCTGAATCGTCATGCGCACTAGATTTCTAAATAGTTTAAAAGGATAGAAGAAATTAAATTAGAAGTCAGTGTTGTTAGAGAAAAGGGTTGAAATTGTGTGCCTGTACTGAATGCTATGTGTCTGAAATACTGTAAACCCCTCCCCATCTGTGGGTGAGCCATTGCTGTTGTTCTTACTTCTTCGGAGGAATAGGTTAACTGTGTATCTGTAGTAACTTGTGACGGCTGCCTGATTACCTACCTTCGGGTTGAGTGTGGCTGGGCCTAAATAAATAATAAGTACTAGATTGGGACTAGACCTTTAGATAGGCCAAGAGCTACATGCTAAATGCTACGAACAATTTTCGGTTATTTATACTCAATCAATACACGGTCAAATTGCTCATTTTATCAGTGCCTATTAGCTGGGATTCGTTGCTTTAAGCTAGATATTTGGCCGAAAAACCATTTTGGCAAAAACTGCGATTATTTTGTTTTAAACAGCGATTTCTCAAAAACTATCCAATGGATTCGCGTGATCTTTGCCAGAATGAAAATTCGCACTATTGCGGAGGGACCTTTTTCTGGGTTTGAGTTAAAACGTCTCCAGTTGCGAGAAAACTGAATACAAAGTTGCGAAATTTCGTGTCGCCGCACATTTCCCGGATTTTCTGGAGTATTGAGGCTTGTTGAGCCAAATCCACAAAAATGTCCCTCGGCCCATATGTCCTTCATACCATGGCACAAGAAAAAATTTTGGCCGATTCTACAGTTTTGAGAAATCGATGTTCAAAGATTTTTGGTCTATATTCAGCCTGTCAGATGTCGGTATGTCAGAAACTTTTTGCTAGTTTTGCGGTAATTTTGCTAGTTTCGTAAGCTGATGTGAATCTGCAGATTCTAAGCTTTAAAACGATATATAAAGCTTTTTCCAACTCTCAAAATTGCGAAAGTTATAGCGTTTCAAAAGAATCACGTCAAAAGCACGGCTCAAAAGGACACCACCACCTTAAAATGAAGAACAATCACTATTTTTAGGCTTTGTGCAGTTATATAATTAAAATAGCATTTTGTCTGAAAATTTTTAAAGAGAAATGTTTTATCTCCTCTCCTAAGTTAGATTTTCTTTGGCCTAATCCCAAACCATAAATTGTTAGTTGCAGTAGTGGTGATAAGCAGCAGTGAGATATCGCCGAATCAACATTAGAAATAATCTGGAAAACAAATAAGATGATAATCAAAACGTAGACACTTGCAGCATCTCCGCTACGGCTCCCCACGGGTGGGCCTCTTCCGGCGATCATTCACGTTGCAACGTTCCTGGGGATCCAAGTTCCGGGAAAATTGGGAACCAACTTCTGGAAATCCGGGATGGGAGGTCAAAATTGGGATTGTTACCACTGTTGCTGTTGTTGTTGTCGTCTTCGACAACAACAACAGCAACAGTGGTAACAATCCCAATTTTGAGCCCTCCCAGCCCTCCCGGCCCCCCAGTCCCCCGGATTCCTACCCTCCCGGAGACCCCAATTTTCCCATTTGCCTATTCAACCGAACCTGGATCCCCCGGAATTTGACCCCCCAGGAACGATTGCAGCGTGTGAAGGATCGCCAGAAGAAGAGGCCCACCGTGGAGCCTCAAAACCGGTAGCGGAATAAGGTTGGTCTGACTCTGGGTGTCTACGTTTTGATTATCATCTTATTTGAATTTCATTGTATCCTCTGGGATCCGTGGACTGGTAGCTGTTTTGACTGTATCTCTCTCACTAATCTGGAAAACAATTAGAAAAAATTGCAAGCTACGGAAGTGGCGTTTCTGAAAACAATCAGAAATCATTAGAAACATTTTTGCAAACAATGGATATTATTTAGAAAACAATAAGAAAATGTTAACTTTTATTAGGAAATTAATTCGAAAGAAATAAGAAAATATTGTGTAATCAATTAGAAATAATTCAGAAAACAATTAGAAAGTGGTGCCTGGTTAGAAAAAATTAACAGAAATCAATTAGAAAACCACAAGAAAACTATTAGAAACAATTTTGGTAAACAGTCAGAAAAGTTATGGAAAAAATTAGAAACGATTTTCCAATTGTTTTCTGGAAATGGGCTTCGTGTGAGGTACACCTATGCAAATAATGGGTGCTAGTTTTTCGTTGTAAATGGAGTCTTTTTAGCTTTAGGAAAGTTTTTAGTCTTTTTACCCTCTCTCAATCCCAAATACGATTTTTCCGGACCCCACCCCACCCAAAACCGGCTGACCCCACCCACCGTAATTTCGGCTACCCCCACGCCCACCACCAACTTTTCTCAAGGTACACCTATGGATCCCCCCGGACCCCCCCCCCCCAAATTCGGACCTCAGGAAATCCAAAAAAATGGCCTAAAAATGCAAAAATTTTCTGCATTTTAACGCGTTTCTTGTCCAAACAAAACAAGCATAGGTGTGTTAGGGGGGACCCCCCCATAGATGTAATTGGGGGGGGGGGGGTAACCCCCCCGCCATTTTTCAAACCCCCCCCCAGAAATTTTGGGGGTCCCCGGCCTCCCCCCCCCACCTCGGGGGGGGGGGGGGGGGGGGGTAGTCGCGCCGAAGGCGCAAAAATTGGGCATTTTTAGGACAAATTTTGCAAAATTTTTCAAAAAAGTCAAAATTTTTGGCTTATCGTGTTTATTATCGCGAGAAATACACGTTTATAACGGTTTTGTGGACTTCTAGACTCAATATTGACCTTATTCTAGACTCAGAAACATGTTGACAATCAAGTTTTCGAGTTTAAAAACACTGTCTAATGTTAAAATTACTTAATGATTTCATGTTTTTCGGCATTAGCAATGGCTGAAAATGCGATTTTTGGCATAAAAATAGAAAAAATTTTTTGGGGGAGGTTTGGGGGGGGTCGTGGGGGGGGTTGGGGGGGGTCTAAAAAGGGGGGCCCCCCCCAAAATTCCGGGGGAGGGGGCCCCCCCAACCCAAATCCCCGTTACACCTATGGACCCCCCCCGCCCAAGTGACAAATTTTCGCGACCCTCCCCCAGATTTTTGGCCAAAAAGTGGCCAAAAATGGCAAAAAATCGAAAATTTAGGGGGTCCCCCGACCATAGGTGTAGTAGTACCAGGCTACAGTTTGCCCCCTGTGAGACCCCCCCCCCACGAGAAGGCCAGACCCCCCTCCCCCCATACCCGACCTCGACTACTCCCCCCCCAAGCCGAGCTCAGACCCCCCTCCCCCCCTAAAATGGGTTCCAAAACAAGCAAAAAATGCAAATACATTTTTTGCATTTTTTGAAACTTTTTTTAAAAAATTCGACAAAACGGCTACAAGTCAGCTAAAAACAGCTAAAGTCGTTTAAAAATGACTTTTAAAGGGTAATATAAGCAATTATAAACTGGAAATTGGGCTTATTTTGGCATGTTTTGGCATAAATTTCTCAAATTTCACAACCACAATTTCGCATACCACAACGACTGACAGAAGCTTTTGAGTACGTTTAATGGACTGTACATCGAAAAAGGATCATTTTTGGCTAAAAAACTTGGGTACAGATTAGGGGGGTCCGTCCTCCCCAAATTTCGGATTTGGGTGGGGTCCCTCGTGCCAAATTTGGACCTTCTACTCCCCCCAACCCAAACAGGTGATACACCTATGCCCCGACCCCCACCCTACGTCGGAACCCCCCAAATTTTTTGCCCAGCCACACCTATGCAAACAAGCTTATTTTATCGTTTAAACGTTTTTTCACGGTTTTTTAAGTCAAAATCTGAGAAAAAATTTCCAAAAAATGACCATTTTTTGGCAAAATTTAGCCAACTTTTTGGCCCCAAAAAGTGCTGGGGGGATTCGGGGGGGGGAGGGAGGGAAAGTCAAAATCTGGGAGGGGGTAAAGTGGTCGAAAATTTCGGGAGGAGTACCCCAGCCCCCAACTCGTCCCATGGTTTTTTATTTAGGCCATAAGTTAAGTCCATGGTCTTTAGAGCGGATGGCCTAAGGAATTGTGGCCATTGAGGCCATCTGGCCTAAAATGTTTCTGCAAAACAGTCAAAGTGAAAATATTGGTATTTCTTTGAAAATTTGTAGTTCGTAATTATTTCTGGATTGTGCCACCCCGTTATTTTTTTTTTTGGATGAACCCAAACCACCCCTGACTCGCGCAAGAGGAGGAGCAGTACCACCACCCGATCAGCTACAACACTGAATAAGATTATATCATAACCTTATTCAATGCTTCGCCGAGCCTCGCAGCTAAAAGCAGTCTGAGCATAAATCTTTTACCGTCTCTATATCTATATGTACTGACTAACAACCATTCAAGTTTTGATTTTGTCACAATAATATAATGCGAAAACGTTCACAACTTAAAATTTGAAAAATTAGATGTTCTAAATTTTGTGGGAGATGGCCTATAAAATTTAGATCGTTGAGGCCATTTGGCCCAAAGGTCGGCAGCGAAATAGAACCCCTGACTCGTCCCTCCCCCTCTGGTGAAACTATGCATAGTCAAGCGGCAAAAAACCCACTTTCAGATTTTTGGTTATAACTTTTTACTGGTTTGAGATATTCAAATACTGACTATACAGGCGGCTAGGCCTGGTAGTAAGTTTTCTTATGAGCTATAGAACACTTCTCTTGGGTGCGCCGTTTGTGAGATAAATTGTGGCAAACTGCCGGGAAAATCCCAATGCGGGAGCGGGGAAAATCCACCCTGAATTTTTTTGAAAAGTTGCCAGGAGCATTTCTAACCGTTCCAAATGTAACAGCGGGTTGTTTTTAGTATAACTGCATCAAAATATATAAGTTTTTTGAAAAATTGAGGTCATAGCGACTTTTGAAATTTTTTTACTTTGAAAATGTGATTTTTGACATAAAAAATAAAAAAATTTGGGGGGGAGGGTTGGGGAATGGGGTCTCCAGAACCAGAGGTCTCCCAAAATGTTGAAGGATAGCCCCCCGTACCCCAAATCTCCGTTATACCTATGCCCCATAGCCATAAACACCCTTCCCCCAAAAAATCGTTCCCCCAATCACCACCTCCCCAAAAAGTGGGTGCCCCTTTTGGTAGCAACTTTAACCCCTGAAAAATTGTAGAGAATTTTCCGGCTCGCTTTTTAGTCGATTTTTGCTTATTTAAGGCACTAAATCCGCTTATTTTTAGCGATTATATATATACTGTAAAAATAGCGCAATTTTTAGCATGTTTCTAAAAGAAATTTGACAACTTTTCGCCCCCCCCCAAGAAAATTCTCTAGGATACGCCCAGACATCCCCCAAATAATAATAGTTGTAGGACAGGCTCATATGTTAAGCAGTTACAACTTGTTTTCCTTAATTTACAACCTCACCACTCATATTATGCATTTTACAGACTAGTTTCTGTGTTAGTACAACCTGCCTGAGAGTATTCATATGTATTTTACGTGTGACGAAAACAATTTTGGTTCGTGTAGAGCAATTCGTCTAAAAAGATGATCAGTGGGTAGTCGACAGTTTGTGGGAGGTATGTATATGCCAAAAATTAAGCGGGTGGGGGTAACGCTGGACAAATGGTTGGGGTGTACCTCCTCCCGAACATCCCTGTATAAAGTCACTCAGATCTAGTTCTTCTATTTTACATACTTTATTTGTATATGTATGTACCTATACGTATATTGATTTAGACAAGTATTATACATATATTATTCACATTATACGTACCCTTATTCAGTATTGATCTTATTCTTATTAATTGGCTTATTGAGGATGTCACTTGACTCTGCCAAATTCTCTGATTGCCCACCTGGTGGAGGAAATGTATATAATTTTATATATATGTATTTGAATTAATCACTTATAATATGTTATTATATCTGTGTAGTAGTCGCAGTAACGACCCTTATGATATAATTACTCGATCGTCTATTGTAATAGTCGTGTTTGGATGCATGTATCATAGGGGTCGCGGCAGCGACCCCTATAATATGTGTCAAAAGTCCCTGGAGACACCGTAAAATAAGCTGCGCAGAGGCTGCGCAAAATCCTGCGCAGATCATGCGCAGATTTCATGCGCAAATTGTAGAGCACATCGAGTTTAGAATGTCTGTGAAGTTTCAGCCCCGTATCACTTACCGTTAAAAAGTTACGCCCCGGACCGGTTATGGCGGCGATGTTTTTTTTCCGGTTTCTCCTATTTAATGGTCGTATTGTCCTGACTTTCCGCCTCTTTCACGTAATCTGCAGCGGAGGCCGGACCTAAAGGGGTATAGGGTCTGGTAGTACCCCATGCGCCATTTAAGAATCGCTACTTTTTTTGCGCCGCAGGTGCGCCACAGCGCCGCAGCGGCGCCGCAAAGTCGGCTCAGAGCGAAAAGTGACCATTTTTGTGGTCGCTGCGCAGCTCGAACGTTAAGAGCTGGAGCCGATTTCTTTTTATATTCAGAAACTACATATATTGAACTAACTAAATAGCTAAGTCTCGTTTCTCTATCACTTCCCATGCGACCACAGTGGCCGGTTAAAAATGGTGAAAATTCGAAAAATGAAAAATCGAAATTTCTCGCTGTGTATTCAACTTAGAAAGCTCAATTCTTTCATACAAAGGTTTTCTGGCACGGCGAATTGATTCCCGTAAGCAGTTTTGCCGTCGGACCCACCCATATTGCTGGGCTGGTTCCACTTTGCTGTCGGGAGGGTCAAGTCGGTACCGACTTCCAAGAACACCATATAGGACTGTGCATAGCCTCTCAAAACTTTGTCCATAGGGGTTTTCTGGTGCGCCCAGCTCATTTCCGGTGTCCGTTTTGCCGTCGGACCCACCCATATTGCTGGGCTGGTTCCACTTTGCTGTCGGGAGGGTCAAGTCGGTATATACCGACTTCCAAGAACACCATATAGGACTGTGCATAGCCTCTCAAAACTTTGTCCATAGGGGTTTTCTGGTGCGCCCAGCTCATTCCCGGAGTCCGTTTTGCCGTCCGACCCACCCATTTTGCTGGACTGGCTCCACTTTTCCGTTTGAAGGGTAAATCGGGTAGGGGGTCAAGTGGTCAAAAATAAAATGTTTCAAAAGTGGTCAAATTTGGTACCAAATGAAAGCCCTAAGTGAGCTGAACAACTTTTGTCATAGAATTGCATGCTCAAAGTGGCTGTAGAGTGCTGTGGTGGGGTGGGGTGGGGACTTAGGCGATTTTGGGTCAAAAATTAAAATTTTCAAAAGTGGTCAAATTTGGTACCAAATGAAAGCCCGCATCGAACTGAGCAACTCTTGTCATAGACTGGGCTTATTCTAGTGGGGGGGTGGGGGGCCCCCCCATAAACACCCTTCCCCCCCAAAAATCGTTCCCCCCCCCCAAAAATCGCCCCCCCCCAAAAAAGTGGGTGCCCCTTTTGGTACCAACTTTTGCGCTGAAAAAAATCGCTCAGAAGGCCAAATTTTCAATTTTTTCCGGCTTCGCTGGAGATTTTTTACTCAATTTTTGCCCTTTTCAACACTAAATCTGCTTATTTTTGCTATGAAAATCAACTTTTCAAAGTATATGCCAGAAAAATAGCGCTATTTTTAGCATATTTTTCGAAAAATTTTCGCCCCCCCCAAAAATTCCTTGCCCCTCGGACCTTTGGGGGGGCCCCCCCAAGAAAAAATCCCTAGAATAAGCCCAGATAGAAGTGCATACCTAAAGTGGCTGTAGAGGGCTGTGGTGGGGTGGGGTGGGGACTTAGGCGATTTTGGGTCAAAAATAAAATGTTTCAAAAGTGGTCAAATTTGGTACCAAATGAAAGCCCTAAGTGAGCTGAACAACTTTTGTCATAGAATTGCATGCTCAAAGTGGCTGTAGAGTGCTGTGGTAGGGTGGGGTGGGGACTTAGGCGATTTTGGGTCAAAAATTAAAATTTTCAAAAGTGGTCAAATTTGGTACCAAATGAAAGCCCGCATCGAACTGAGCAACTTTCGCCATAGAACGACCCACCTAAACTTGCTGTGTCGGATTTATATACTTGCTTTCTTAACCGGAATTTAAACGACAGACATAGGCCCAACACACATATTATCCCCTTTTGTGCGGAGCATTTTTGTTACTTGTGTATATAACTGATGTTAGTTCCTAACGTAACGAACGTGTGTCATTGGTTTGTTGTTGTAGGTAATTTGGGAACACGGTGATGTCTGTGCCAATCTGACGGATTTGGATTTGGAGGATTCTTCCGGCGGGGCACCTTCCAGTGGTTCCTATACCAGAGGAAAGTCGCGGAAGGTCCAGCAACTCAACTGGCACCTGCTGCCTGGGAAGTTGGCCGTCGTTGAACGGGTGAGTTGAGTTGCAGTTACTGTGCATGGGCATATATTTTGGTGAGTGGGGTGGAAGGTATATAAACAGACGATAAGTACAGTCCAGTGGCGTAGCCAGAAAAAAATTTCGGGGGGAGGGGCGCATCAAAAAATGTTTTAACATTTACCCAGGTTTTTCAAATTTGTTATTCGCTTGTTTCAGGCAATTTTTCGGATAACATAACCTAAGGTTATGCCAACTGAACTTTTTAAATTTTCGGAGATACAATACGTACATGTATGTAAATATAGCCATGGGGGGGAAAAACCCACATTTTCGGATTTTGGCTGGAAGTTTTTTATTATAAGGGGTATCTGAGAACTTTATATACCATCGTACTTGGCGTACTTAGAACTTTCTTTTAAGCCTATTTGCACTTCTCTAGGTTGTACCGTTAGAGTGGTATAATGCAAAAAGTAGCGGGGGAAAAAAACCCAATGGGGGGAAAAAACCCAAATGGGGGGAAAATAAACCCACCCCTCACAGGTCTTAAAAATTGTTCTATCGCAATTCTGACACTTCCAGTGTAAAATTAAACCCTTTTTTAGTTAGCATGAACCAAAAAACCCGATCTAAGTAGCTTTTTTTGAGATCTCATGTGCCGTTGAAAATGCTGCATCAACTGGCCAGGTTTCATAAACTTTAACACATAAACATAGGGCAATTTTTGAAAAATGCTAAAAATGATGTAATTTGATAAAACTTATTATTCTATCGTGTAGAGAATGGTTTTTTACGTAGAATTGCCTGTTAAAATCCACAATTGTACCTGTACTGGGCCCTCCAGCAGCGAAATGGCACTTTTAAGGTTTTTAGCCCCTAGCTAGCCAGGGAATCAAAATTGTCCGAATCTGACCGCATAGGATGACGCAGCGTGCTCGATAGTACCGTGCTATAGTCTCTAATTGTTTCCTTGTTGAGTTGTTAAAAAATTTTTCAAAAAAATTTGGGTGGGTTTTTTTCCCCCCAAAGTGGGTTTTTTCCCCGCCACGTTTGGCAATGTGCCAGACTAACGGTACAGCGGATCGGTCTGATTTTGGCTGTGTGCAAAGAGGAAGAGTTGCCATCATTGCAGATATTTGCAAAACTTTTCTAACCCAACCCAGTCAAAAGTTACATCGGTCCAAACTTTTGCAAAATTTTGGCATGGTTGGACCAAAAAGTAGTTGTCATTTTCAAAATGTCATAAAATGAGCAGGAGTGAACCAAATGACTTGATCTTTGCATACATAGGTAAGAAAGAGTCGCGCTTCCAGCTGCTATGTTTTGGAGCTCATATCTCCAACCCATGACCCAGGAGGCGGGTGGGTTTTTTCCCCCCAAAAATGGGGTGGGTTTTTTTTCACCCCATGGCTATATAGCAGCTAGCTACGTGGGAGGTCTGGGGGGCAGAACCCCCCAGAAGCTGGAGAATTTTTGTGAATTGTAATAAAAGTCATAATGAATACATTTAAAATGATTATATATTATCATTCAAATCGCATAAATAAAGATAGTGCTATTTCAGATTCCTGTAAAAGTTCGCTTACTGAAACGATGTCTTTCTGTTTTCTCATTTTTGGAAAACAATTTCTACAAACTTGTTAGATTATAAGTGCAAAAGGTTCGATCATTAGATAAAATAGGCGGGGGTCTGGGCCTGGGGGCTTAGCAAAAAAGCCAGACCTTTTTAGAATATGGCATAATTGAAACCTATTTCATAGAGCACAGTTTGCTAAAATTTAACCGCGTATTTTGATGTGCAAATTAGATTTTTCTGAGTCGATTAATAAAATTTGCGCCTACGGCGCGAAAATTTTGTAAAATTTTCCCCGGCATGGAAAATTTCTTGGGGGACAAATGAGTTTCGGGCAGGGTTTTTTT
>JASAND010020118.1:0-13357 GCA_030248195.1 Trissonchulus latispiculum | reverse complement strand
TATGCACTTGTTCAATTACATGTTATTACTATTGGTCGGCAACAAAACGAACCTTCAGCCGCGGCGACCCATTTCATCTCTGACACAGACACAGTAACGTTCTGTGAGGATTTTTCAAGGTTGTTACAAAGGTCCAGATATTAAACAGAAAAGAAAAGGCAAGAAAAGGAAGTTCTGTTGGGAAAGGAGAAAAATTGTGAGATAATTTGAAGGACTATTTTTGCCTCTCAGTGTACGAGCTGGAAGTGTCAGGTAAGAATCTTCTCTTCAAATAAAGTAAAATCTTATAGTTAACTAAAAGTTGGAAAAGTTAAAATGGTACATAATTAGGTAAACAATTAATAAACACTAATCAGGCAGGTAAAGTAACTAAATAAATACGTAGGCAGGCACTAGGTCTAGTGTAGTGTATGTTAAAAATCTAAGCTAAAGGTCGCACTTCCCCTACATTCAGTCCACTTTGGAAAGCTGTAACTTACTCAATATTGAGAGTTATGAATTAAGCCACATATCAAAATGAAGCTCTACATCTTTCACCGTCCATTTTAGTATCACCAAAACCTGTCTACCTAGTTTGTATTGGTGCTGATCTTACCCAAAAGTAGCCACAATTTTCAACCAAAATTTTTCTAGAAATTTTTTTTTTGTAAGAAAATGGCCGTATTGATCATCTGTTTCTGACGTAATTTGCCAGGGACGTTTTTTTGATTTTTGCCAAAACATCGTTTCAGTATACAGAAATTGGGCATTTTCTGAAAATTTGGCATTTTATCCAAGTTTTGAAAAATCATTGCTCTTGATTGAGGCACGATAAAGAGAAAAATAAAAAAAAGAACCGTCAGAGCAAATTTGTCAAAACATACTATGTATGTATATCTTTTAGATCCATCCATTGGTTGTGGAGCAATCTTCGGTCAAAAAATTTTGGCCGCAATTTGACAAAATCAGTTATTCGCCCAAAACCCAAGAGGCTTATTCAGTGTACAGTGCTCTAATTAACCTAATTTGTGCCTTTTTTGAAGCTCTTTAAGTTGTGGCTCCAATTAGACAAAACCTGTTTTCAGCAAGATCGTATCAAAAATAACCAATTTTCAACCAAAAATGTTTCAAAAATTCACTGCTCAAACACTAAAAGAGCTTGAGACTAATGTCTAAAAGCAAAGTTGTAGAGCACATAATAAGCTTTAAAATCATTATAGTCGCTGGGCATAATTTTTATATATAGTTCTAGAACTTCAGATTTTTGTTTCTCACTGTACATGAATGTTATGAAGCTGGCGTTTTTACAGGACGTTTATTATCATTCCCGATGCATTTTCTGAAAATTTGAATGAGATCGGGGAATAATTGCACTTTCTGCAACTATATCTACACGTAATGGGAGCACGACCTTAAATCCTGTGTCACAAACATAAGCTAATGTTCAAGCTAAAGGGAAAATTGGCCAACAATGACTGAGAATATCTGCCTCCTTGATTAATGACCTTACCTGTATGATTATTTAGCACCCATTTGACTCCAACGCACCTATACAAAGTGCTCTGTCGGCTCCTATACTACTGAGTAGGGCTTTGTTCCAAAAGAAAACATTATACTCAACGTTTATTCATTCACCGTACGTACGTGTTTATTTAGTTACTTTATCTGCCTAATTAGTGTTAATTAATTGTTTACCTAATTACGTACCATTTTAACTTTTCCAACTTTTAGTTAACCATAAGATTTTACCGTTGATTTGGAGAAGAATCTTACCTGACACTTCCAGCTCGTATACTGAGAAACAAAAATATCCCTTCAAATTATCTCACAATTTTCTTTCTTTCCTAGCAGAATTTTCTTTTCTTGCCTTTTCCCTTCTGTTTAGTAGCTGGACCTTTGCAACAACCTTGAAAACCCTTAGTTAATTGCAGTTGTGTCCGTGTACATCGTGTCCATCTGTTTTTTGAAAATACGAAAAAATCAAAATACACAACACTGCTCCAAATTCACTATGATTTGTGGTTTGACTTAATCAAAACGTGCGTTGTTGCGTCGTTTCTGAAACATTAAAAAATAAAACACAAAACATGAAGCACAACACAAAAACAGAAGCTGAGTCCTAGGTTATCTATTTTGATATTTTGGCACCTAAATACACCAAAATCTAAAATAAAAGTGTAATCAATAGCCGCAATACAACAAACTAAAAATGTAAAACACAAGACTCAAAACTTGCTGTGATTTGTCAGATCATGGCGTATGGCTGGAAGTGACAATAATCAGTATCAAAATCAGAGTCAAGATCAACTTCAGCATTTTGATCAGGATCGGGCTTAGATCAAATCTTGAGTTCATTATAGCAATCGACATGCTGGTCAACGTTATAGGCCGATCCTGAAATGGATCCTGTTGCCAGACACAAGATCCTCAGCTCAAGTCCCCTAATCCCGATCCTAACAAAACAAAAGGATAACAAAACTGGAAAAATATATGGACTACCCCACATGCGATCGAAAAAGTGGCAAGAAGGGGAGGGTGGGATTTTCGTAAACATAATCTCTCAAAAAGAGGCGCTTTCTTTTAAGTGAAAGGTAAAAAGGGAAAATGGGAAGAAAGGATTTGATTTGAGCTTAAAGGGAGGTTTTTGGTTTGAATAATTAAATAAAGCAACAAAGAACTACAAATACAAAATACAAAATCACAAAGTGGTTAAGGCTGGTTGGTTAAGGCAACAAGTAATATTGAGCAAAACAAATGGCAGTATACATAATTTTTGGTTAAGTAAGTGTAAAGTTTCTTGAAAATCCCAGAAAATTAGCTGTTAAGCTTAAAACACATCTAAGACAGTTAGTTTTAAAAGAAAATCCAATAAGTTTAAAATATTGAATGTGAATCCTTTTGGAATGCAAAAAATGAAATGAATTTTTAAAATGTTAAACACCGTACTAGACATATTATGCTATACATGACAAGAATGAAAATAGACTATGAAAATATAAAACGCGAAACAAATTACAGAATTTATACAAAGTTCCGTTATACCACCAAATTTGTTATTCTTGGGATGATTCAGAGCTGAAGAAACGGAGGCGGGAAGACGGAGGAAGCCCATCATAGTCCAGCTATTGGGGACAGGGATCGAAACAGAGTCCAAATAGCACTGGCAAAATAGGACCTGGCGCCATAAATCCAGTAATAGCATCATAGAAATATAGTCATAATAAAGCAGAAAATTGGGCACAAAAATCCAGGGGCGGAAGGCGTTTAGGGGGCGTCTACTAGTTTACCATATAGTCTGTCGTGCTCATTATAGCATTTGTAACACACACATCGTTTCTGGCAGGCTGCCAACGTACAAATGTTGGTGATCAACATGGATTTTTGATGCCCTTATTTCAGCTTTCGTGGATTAACTGTTTGACCAGATGTTTTGCCACGAATTGTGACTGTAGCTGGTTTAGCCAGTTTTGGCTGTGCGCCGATTGTTTTCAACAACGTTCAAGCTTTGGGGGTTATGGTTGTTGTCTAATTTTATTTCAAACATATCTTAAAAATTAAACGCTAATAATAATAATAATAATAATTAGCTAGTAATAATAATTTTTCAATAAATTCAGGTAAAATGGTGCTATGTAGTTTAATTTTACCAATATTTAGTTTTCTATACGTGAAATTACTGTGAGCGCTGTAAATTCTACTAGTTTTCGTCTTAAAACGTCGGTATAAAAATTCCAATTGACGCAGTTTTCAAAAAACTGGGCAATTTTTCAAAATGCTTTACAATATCGCTTATCATAAATCCCCTGAAGCAATAATGATAAATGAATAAAATGACGAGCGATTTAGTTTTATATCCATTAGTTGTGATTATCTGATATTTAAACAACATGGAGTTGTTGATTTGGCTAGATTCCGTTTGAGCCAATCTATCGGGGCACATGGTAATAGATTCCTGTTTTGTAGAGTCAAATTCCTTCAAATTTTATATTAGCTCTGGGAATTAGGCATAGGAAAGCTTGATAAGCCTGATATGGAAATTTAGCTAGTAGTCCTATGGTGTAGTTGTAACATATCTGAGATTAAGGGGGGGCTCCCGACTTTGTCCGATTGGCCTACTTTTTGGCGAGGATATAGAGCATGGGTGTGGTCAAAAAATATCGGATACTAAGATCTTTGTTGCCTTCCAGCCATGTGCAGCCGTCGCGTTTATGTGCCTGACCCCCCATTTTTCGCAACTACCAACATAATTAATTAAAAATTTCTACTGACTGCTAGGCCCAAGCTTCAAAGCTGTCATTCGCCAATATGATTAGGCACATAGGTCCCTACCTGCAGAAAATACTAGATGTCTGTATCTTATCTGCATCTAAGGCAATTACTCTTCAAAGTTGAAGTTTCGGCAAAAACTTAAAAATTTTGGCTAACGAAAGGAAAATTTTATTACTGGTGCGAGCTATAAGGCTGTAATTTTGCATAAAAGGATGCCCTATAGGAGTACTCATTTGTGCCAAATGGCAAGAAATTCTGCCGCGTGAAAAAATTTTTATGTCAACTTTAATCTTCAAAAATTTCCTAAGACGCCTTTTTTGGGGAATGGTAGCCCAGAAATCGAAAAACTCAAATATTTTGAAATTAACATTTTTTTGCGATATTTGAACTCAGCCAGGTCGAAAACGCCCCAACAAAAGATTTCAGCTCGATTAGTGAAGGTTTGCGACTTCTATGACTGCAGAAAGCCTCTACACAGGATCCGACAGACTGAAAATGGCGGTTTCGGCAATTTTTAAAGATTAAAGTTGACATAAAAATTTTTTCACTCGGCAGAATTTCTTGCCATTTGGCACAAATGAGTACTCCTATGGGGTCTCCTCCTATGCCAAATTACAGCCTTATAGCTCGCACCAGTAATAAAATTTTCCTTTCGTTAGCCAAAATTTTTAAAATTTTTGTCGAAACTTCAACTTTGAAGAGTAATTCCCTTAGATGCAGATAAGATACAGACATCTAGTATTTTTCTACAGGCAGGGGCATATGTGCCAAATCATATTGGCGAATGACATCTTTGAAGCTTGGGCAGCAGTCAGTAGAAATTTTTAATTAATTTTGTTGGTAGTTGCGAAAAATGGGGGGTCGGGCACATAAACGCGACGGCTGCACATATCTGGAAAGCAACTAAGATCTCAGTACCCGATATTTTTTGACCAGACCCATGCTCTATATCTTCGCCAAAAAGTAGGCCAATCGGACAAAGTCGGGGAAAATCTATTTTAATAGCCCCCCCTTAAGACAGAAGTGCTGAGTTCCTCCGCCCGACTACAGAAATTAAGAATCATTAATAGGGCCTCACAGCTTTCAAAAGATTTTGACAAATATCTATTCTATGGCTCAGTTAAATTTTCCCAGTCATTGTCAGCTTCATAATTCGATTCCTTATTTTCTTGTATCAACCCTCATTAATGATTAAATTAGGACGGACGCTTAGTAATATACTAAATGTCTGAAGTGCACAAGTGTGCATCTACGAAAGAACCACCGATTTGCCATTTAATTGTAATAGTGAGAAATGACGTTTCATTTTCAAATATTCCGTTATCTCCAAATGCAGGCTTTCACATATTCCTATTTAGTCTCTAAATTCTGTCCTTTTGTATAAACCAAATTCAACACTAAATATTAAAAGAACAGTGTATAGGAACAGTTCGATTTCATTTGACATTTAATTATCTCGCCTACGGTCGAAACACTTGTACTCGTAGGTGTAGTCTCACCCAGGCACAAGTCTCACTGAGGCACAATTAGTCTCACTCTGGCACAGTGAGTCTCACCCAGGCACAAGTCTCGCTGAGGCACAAAAGTCTCACTCAGGCATAAAACGGTCTCACTGAGGCACACAGTAATCTCACTGAGGCACAATTATTTCAAAAACCAAGTGTACATAGATTGTGACTCTAATTTGATATCAAGTAAGATTAAAATAATAATGCGAAATGTAATATTTGTAATATTGTAATATTTTAAACAAAACTAATTAATCGGAAAGAATTTGTTTGCTATTTAAGTTCACAAACAATTACGAAATTTGTAGGTTATAACCACGAGAGACAACACAAAAGTGACTGGTGTCTTATACATTCTAAAACTATATATATTTTTAGTTTTTGAGAAAATTTAAAAAACCTTCTGAAACGTCTTTTTTCCAAACCAAAGAAACAAGAAACAAGGAAAAGGTTTCCGATTCTAAATTCCTACTTTAATTCAAATTTGTGTTCACATCTGTTTAGACTTCAGATTCCAATACATTCCCTGTGAATCAGAAAACTTGTCTAACTTTAGGTAGCAATATAAATTAAACAGTTGCCATCTAACAAAAGGCAAGCTAATTAAATTAAATCTTCCTACGACATTGCTGCAGCAAAATGTACCACTAAATCAGCACAAACAAAACAATTTCGCTCCCTAAATTTTTTGGTCAGACTTTGGTTGTCTTGTTTAATCGCTTTGAGATCTTACCAAAAGAAACTACATGTTATTGTGAAAATAAAATTGCTACGCAAGTTATTGCCAAAAGTATTTTGTTTAGTAGTGTCCAAATTTTCCAGTTTTGTGTTAACGCGTTATATATTTCAAGTTCATGCTTAAATCTTAAAATTCTCTGCTTAACCCTTTATTAATCAATGACAGAAAGTTGCAACCTTTAGCCATTAATACGGTTAAGAAAATCACTCGAAAAATCACATTTTCTTGAAAATTTTGAAAAATAAGAATTAAAACTGCAGCAACAAACGATAGTGGGGTCTCTTGCGCAATTCTCCCCCCCCCCAGCCCTAACTTTTGATTTTTTACCAATAACTTTGAAATTTTGTATGGGTGCATACTAGAGGCTGATGAATTCAGAAATTCTCAAACACTTTAAAATTTTTAAAAAATTTTAAATTTTATTTTGGTAAGGGGGGAACAAGGGAAACCGAAAAATTTTTTAAAAAAATTTTGCTGAACACGTGCATAAAGGGGTTTTCAGGGGCGCTGAGCACGTCCGAAATCCGTTTTTCGATAAAGCTTTTCGTTAGCTCAGGATAAGCTTACATCTTAAGCTTTTAACTTTAGCTTATTTTAAGCTAACGAAAAGCTTTACCGAAAAACGGGTTTCGGATTCGTGCTCAGCACCCCTGAAAACCCCTGTATGCAAGTTTTCACCAAAAATTTTTTCAAAAAATTTTTCGGATCCCCGGATTTTAGCAAATGCATTATCTACTTTTATAAAACCTTATGATTACGTGTAAAAGCCGTTTTTACGGAAATGGTCCGAACATTCTGTATTTTTAGTATTTTTTGGTAAAAACATTCATCTGTTGTGTGTGGATAGAAACACAAAGGGCATGCTGTCTAGCATGCTGTGGCATTACTAAGGTAATATTCCTTAGATACGAAGGTGCATAATAAAAATATGCATAATAGGCTAAAGTGTGGCAAGCGCCAGTCTCTTAGCTACCAGGCATGGGACATGGTATGCACGATAACGACATTCAGCACCTGGTCGAAACTGGGACGCTCACTCGCTCGTATGTTTACGTGTTGAAGCTCACAACAGTGCCCCCATGTCACGCTTTTAGTTCGTGCACTTTGGTTATACATAATCATATACTGTGTGCAAAAGAGGGTGCATGAAAATAAACTTCAGAAGTTAAATAAATCAGGAGTAGAGATTACAGCTTATTCTAATACAGTTTAAATTTTTAATTATTATTTTAACTGTAATTATTATTATATATTATGTGTATATGATTAATTATTATATATATTATAATAATTATTATTACTTCAATAAAAATCTAGATTTAACCTAAGATGAAAGCATGTGTTTATTTAAGGAAGGAAGGAAAGAGTGTCGGAAGGGCAATTTTTGTAGCCAGTTTCTACTACTATTACTTTAAGCTCTTGATTTAGCGACGCAGAGTGGTAGAATTCTAACGCGTTCTCATTTGCCATGGCACACGTGGAAACTTGTCTCAAAAAATCATCAATGTTTACCATTTCAGAGTGCTGTCACCACAAAAGCGGGCCACTACCATTAATTCAGATTATGAAGCCACCTGACGAAAACTCTAATGCCCTGCAAAAGCTGGCGCTGGATGATGTCAACAACAAGCCTGATCATCCATGTAAATCGCAACCAGAAAAACTATACTATGAAGTTGAGCAAAAGCCGCCCTTGGGTGCAGCTTTACTCCTTGGATTGCAGGTGAGCTACTGATTTGGCTCAATTGCGTCTAGTTGTTTTTAACAAACCCAAGCTAAATTTCCACGGCAGTCGGCCACTAGAGCAACCCGTGGTGGGAGATTTCGGCCCATAGCTCGCCATCATCGCCATGCACTGCTACAAACAATTTTAAAATTCCATTCTAAGATCAAAATTAAATTCACTATCGTCATAATTTCGGCCTTGATTTTTTTATTGGTCAAAAGAGTTCAGTAAGTTAGCCTGACTATTTGATTTTGAGTTCTCATTTGATCCGAATTAATTAATTGATCTGATCGAATTAGTTTGGTTTTTAATCCAACTCTTGATTGTAGCAAATATTGGTCAGTACTGGGTCTGCTGTGGCTTTCCCGATTATTGTCGCAGGAAAGCTATGTGCCAAGGAAAATGGTTTTGTTCGACTTAAACTCATTTCAAATACTCTGATCTGTTCTGGAATTTCCACAATACTCCAGTGCACTGCTGGAGTTAGGTAGAACATTGTAATTGTAATTGTAATTTAACTTTGACTTGGCTTTCAAGCTAGAAAAGAGTTATGATACTTAATCAAAATCACACCTTTTTTCCGTCTTGCGTGTTCCAAAACGATTTGAAGTGGTTGGAATGTACTTTTTAAGATGGTAACATTGTCACTGGTAATACATTGAGAAAGTGAAATATTATTTATTCAAATGAGTATATCATCGCCTATCATATCATTTATGTTAACATAAAAAAGTTTAAACATAGCAGTTATAGTTTAGTTTAGCATTGCAACTCCATTTGCTTCAAATATGTCTAAACTTGCTGTGAATTGTTGAAATCGAATTTTAAAATATGGAGAAAAGTGTTTGTTGAAAAGGATCACCGAGTGTATTGTTTGTAATTAGACACACAGGGGCGGAGCGCATTGGTCAATTTGGGTTAGTGCAATGAGCATTCAGCGAAGACGTTGTAAACTGTAATTCTGTAAACAGAATCCCTTTGAATTAGTCTGACACAAAATGGCCTCGTTCACTTTGGAATCAAGATCAGGAATTTTTATTGAAAGAGATGATTAGTACAAAACCTGATTAAATCTTTAATGCCTTGAGCAGCTTGCTTGCTTTGGTGTGCCTTGCGTGCGCGCTTTGGTCGATTTAGCACTACTGGTAAGGTGGAATGATTTGACTCCACCATACGGGCGGAGTGGTCACAGCCAGGGCGATGACAGCTGCTAGTTGCAAATGCCGACGAGTGGTCTCAGAGGAAAAGTTTTGAGAACATGCCAATTGAAATCTAAGGATGCGCATTGCACACACACGAAAACACTGAATTATTTTCTGGAAGACATAAGTACATACAATGAATGATGTGCATATTCGTGCAACTTCCCCGCAAAACAATACTTCCTTCTCCGTTACTGAAATTTTAGGTAAACTTATTATTATTATTATTATTATTATTATTATTATTATTATTATTATTATTATTATTATTATTATTGGGTTGTCGCATTTTTTTAAAAAAAGACAACCCTTTGATATGGCTAAGTTTCTTTATTTATTTATTTATTTATTTATTTATTTATTATTCCGGTCAACATTTGTGTCCCCCCCCCTTTTTCTCGAGATTGGCTGGACCAATCGGGCTGAAATTCTCACCATAGTTGTAGGGTGACCTGAAGTGCTCCCGTTTGTAAGGGCATCCCGATATCTCCCGGATTCCGGGAATGGCGGCTCCCGGAATTTTTAAAAATGGTAAGGGGGGACCAAGGGAAACGTAAAAATTTTTTGTCTCCGATTTCGCTCAAAAGTTGGTCATAGGGTAATTCGACCGCGCTGATTTCGAAACCGAAAACGAATTTTCCGGAAAATTTACGGATTTCGAGATATTCGCCCCGGAAAATATCGGAATTTGAAAATTTTCCCCAAAAGTGGTCGATATGGAGCTCAAATGAAAGAGCTCGTCGAGCTGGACAACTTTCCTTCTTGCGACATTTTCCGGAAATGCGTCTAGCGAAAGTTATAGCCGAAAAACTGAAAATCCGGGAATTCACGAAAACCCGGATTTTGGACTTAAAAATTTTTTGTCTCCGATTTTGCTCAAAAGTTGGTCATAGGGTAATTCGACCACGCTGATTTCGAAACTGGAATCGAAATTTCCGGAAAGTTTACGGATTTCGAGATATTGGACCCGGAAAATTCCGGATTTTGGAAAACTTCTCCGAAACTGGTCGACATGGTACTCAAATGAAAGAGCTCGTCGAGCTTGACAACTTTCCTTCTTGCGACATTTTCCGGAAATGCGTCCAGCGAAAGTTATGGCCGAAAAACCGAAAATCCGGGAATTCCCGGAAAAACCGAATTTCTAAGAATTGTCACAAAAGTAGACTCTATGGTACTCATTCGAAAGCTCTTAGCGAGTAGGAAAAAAGTTGCAATAGCACCAAAGCCTGAAAATGTACCAAAACTGAGTTTTCGCCCTTTAGATAAGAGGAAAATGGCTGCGACAACCCGTTGATGCCGGTAGGATTTATTATTATTATTATTATTATTATTATTATTATTATTATTATTATTATTATTATTATTATTATTATTATTATTATTATTATTATTATTATTATTATTATTATTATTATTATTATTATTATTATTATTATTATTATTATTATTATTATTATTATTATTATTATTATTATTATTATTATTATTATTATTATTATTATTATTATTATTATTATTATTATTATTATTATTATTATTATTATTATTATTATTATTATTATTATTATTATTATTATTATTATTATTATTATTATTATTATTATTATTATTATTATTATTATTATTATTATTATTATTATTATTATTATTATTATTATTATTATTATTATTATTATTATTATTATTATTATTATTATTATTATTATTATTATTATTATTATTATTATTATTATTATTATTATTATTATTATTATTATTATTATTATTATTATTATTATTATTATTATTATTATTATTATTATTATTATTATTATTATTATTATTATTATTATTATTATTATTATTATTATTATTATTATTATTATTATTATTATTATTATTATTATTATTATTATTATTATTATAGGAAACAATCTTAACCACTGCAAATGTTGTCTTTTTGAGTTGATAAGGAACTAAGCTACAATTTTCGATTTTTCAGACTTCCACTGTTGCAAGGACCTGGCTATGCATTTCTTCCTCCCATTATTACGATGTTAGCCTTGCCAGAATTCCAATGCCCCTCTGACATTGAGCATGGTAAGCTGTATTCACACTGTGTTATATTATATTATATTCACACTGTGAAGCGGTACTTAAATTTTACCTGCGAAGACCCTTTAAAACCACATATTTAGACTGGAACTTATTTTTGCGTTAACTGAGTTGCTATATTGCAAGGATGCACATTCATAAACTCAGTTAATTGTGTCACTGAACTAGGTTTATTTGGAGAATTTTGTATAGATAAGTTTGGCTAGTTAAAGCTCTGTCACTGAAATATGTGACACGGAAAACACTAAGGCTCAATCGAAGTTATTGATACTTTGATATATTGCCATAATGGTTTGTACCAGAACTCAAACTTAAGTCAGATACATCCCAATGGCACAATCGGTAGAGCGTCGGTTTAGAAGTAAAACGTTTCGATTTAAAGAAGCTGTAGTTCCGTCATTCATTAAGTTTTTTCAGATGCTTTTGGTTTCTATTTTGCTTAGAATCTGACTTAAACTCTACGCTGGTTGATGATGAGATATGGAGATCGCGGCTGCAATTAGTAAGATGGGATTTTCTTTAATGTAGCATTGTAGCACACTGTTTATCCATTTAGTGCTAGTATTTTGCAATTTATTTGATTATTGCGTTATCGATAGCTAAGTGTTATTCCTTTATTGTTAATGCTGTTGCTTTAGAGACGGCTTGAGCAAATTGAGTTCTGGGTCTGAAGGAGGTCACTTGCTCCACATTAACTTCCACATTGGATTCGAATTGCAGTTTTAGTTCAATTCATCGAAGCACCGGCTCAATTGGTTAGAGCGTCGCTAAACAGAAGGCCGTTTGTTCAGCTCTTGTCAAGAAACCGATAGTTTTTGCTTTTAGCAATGTGAAACCTACTGTCATTTCTATTTATTTTAAGTCATTTATTAGTCGACTCTCATTCTTTCCACATATATTCAACAGCTTGATATCCGATTTAAGAAAGAAGGAAAGTAAAGTAAGATTTCACTAAGAGCCTCAGTCTTCTGCTTAGCTCGAAAATATTTTATCTTGATTTCAGATCCAGGGAGGAATACTAATGGCATCTTGCATCCAGATGTTGATCGGCCTAACAGGGACAGCAGGATTTATCACAAAATTCATCGGCCCACTGACAGTAGCTCCTCTTATGATCCTATTGAGCCTATCCTTGGTAAATTCCGCCTTCCAATACATCTCAAAGCATTGGACGTCTGCGCTGTAAGTTGAACAATAACATACAGCCAAGATTTTATAGCTTTATTAGAGATAGAATAATAATAATAATAATAATAACGATAATAATAATAATAATAATAATAATAATAATAATAATAATAACAACAATAATAATAACAATAATAATAATTAATAATAATAATAATAATAATAATAATAATAATAATAATAATAATAATAATAATAATAATAATAATAATAATAATAATAATAATAATAATAATAATAATAATAATAATAATAATAATAATAATAACAATAATAATAATAATAATAATCATAATAATAATAATAATAATAATGATCCTAATAATAATAATAATAATAATAATAATAAAACTAATAATAATAATAATAAGGATAATAATAATAATAATAGTAATAATAATAATAATAGTAATAATAATAATAATAATAATAATAATAATAATAATAATAATAATAATAATAATAATAATAATAATAATAATAATAATAATAATAATAATAATAATAATAATAATAATAATAATAATAATAATAATAATAATAATAATAATAATAATAATAATAACAATAATAATAATAATAATAATAATAATAATAATAATAATGATAATAATAATAATAATTATAATAAATCCTACCGGCATCAGCGTAT
>JASAND010020117.1:0-21837 GCA_030248195.1 Trissonchulus latispiculum | reverse complement strand
GGCTTCTGGCCGACTATTGACTCTTTTGGGCACTTTGTGCCATGAACTATTTGTTTCCATTTGGTTTGGCAGCCTGTGCTGTTTGGGTCTGTCCTGTCCGGCAGTTGGTTTGGACTTTTGGGGCATGCTGTGCCATTTGTGGTTGTTCTGCCGGGCTTGCGCCGCTTTTGTTTCGGCCTGTTGGCCGCTTGTTGGGACTTTTGGGGCACGCTGTGCCATGTCTGCTATTTCCATCTTCGGTTGTCCCCTGGACAGGGTTGGTTGTCGACTTTGGTATGGCCCTTTGGGAGCTTGGGTGTTTTCAACCCATGGAGTTGGTCAAGGGGCTCCTGGGTTTTGGCTTGGTTCCTTTGGTCTGTCTGCCGCCGACGGGGCGCCGGGCTCAGTGTTCACGGCTTGCTTGGCCATTCGTTTGTTGCTGGGTTGCGGTCCCACTGAACTTTGGTTCCGGTTTGGTTTCGACTTAGACTCTGATAGAACTGTCAGGAGACCTTACGAGGCCTGGTACGTGCTTGCCTGGGTAGACTCCGGTTGTATGGTTTTTGGCTGAAAGACATTGACAGTAAAAAAGAAAGTAACGGTTGCGGTGCTGGGGAGAAAATCGCCAGTGTCCTTTTCCTTCACACACCCGTGACACTCTCCCACCACCCAATTTTGTGTTGTTTGCCGTATATGTCTGTTCAGGTGATTGGTTTTTCGGGTACTGATATATTGGTTGTGATTTGAGGGGAGGGAGCCGACGGGATTAGATTTCAAAATTGGGGTCCGGTTGATTAATTTTCGTTTATTTGTAGTCAGGGTTTTCTGCTATCTTTGGCTTTGTGGTTTCACAACGGATTTTTTCTTTGCATTGATTTGGCATTATTTCCTTGTTGTTCATTCCAGTTGGCGGCTATTGCTGTGCTTAATTGCTTTGTTGGTATTTTGTTCTGTAATAGCCTCTTGTGATAGTTATTTTCAGTAGTGGTTTTCACGATTTTCGCATTTTGTTTCCTATCGGTGCTAGCCTTACGATCCCTCGTGTTCTAAGCAGCTTTGGTCGGATTTGTATGTATCTAACATGTGAATGTATTTATGCAGTACGTATGTAATACTTGTCCCTTTTGTAGCTAGCACGTACGTTGTAAACAGTAATTGTAACCTGATGTTATGTAGGTAGTTTTTGTATAGTGGTTTGTAGTAGCTATGTGTTGTAATTAGTAATTGCACTGTGAAAACGTAGAAGTTATGTTAATGTGTGTAATACTGTAGTAGGTAGTAATACGTAATGTCGAAAATGTCTCGATTAAGTTCCGAGTAGTTTTACCAGCGGCCGCATTGTGTACCTTTTTACTCTTACCTAATTTTCAAACCAATATTTTTACCCATATTAGTACTTAGTTTACCTGTGGGTAACCCCATTTTATCTTTTCTGTAACTGTGTGAACTGTGAACCCGTCCGAGGCCGCCCGGGGCCAAAAGAGAGGGGTATTATGTGAAGTTAGCACCGACAGGAAAGATATAAATTCTACGTGAGTTGCAAAGCCTAAGTGAATTAAGATTACATTTTGACAAACGTTCAATGATTTAACATTACTTCTGTCTAAATTCATAGGTCTGGCTAGCTAATAGTTGTGATTCTCCATATTGGGTAGGCTTGACTGCAGTTGTGAGTGTAAGTTGTCGAAGAGAGGTTGGGTTGTTGTTAGGTTCGAAGTTGGGGAGATTACTTTTGGGTTTTTTTGGTTGATTCCTCTGTCGCACTGTCGGCTTCTGCCGGGCGTTTGATTGTTTTGTGGTTTGGTAAAATTTATGTTTTTGGTTAAAATTAATGTTTTGTATTAATCTTGTTGTCAAGTTTTGCTCAAAAGTTAATAAACCGTTGTAATCGCTAAACTGACTTCTAGTCGGTCAGGATCTTCCATTTCTCCAGCATCACATACCACCGGTATTCACCTGTAGTTTAGTCTTATCCTAGTAGTCAAAAGTCAGGCAACAGTATTTTACTAAGTTCGGTATAGTCAAACTTCACAACATATTTTAATTTACTGATCGGAGGAAGCCGGCCATTCCTTCCCAAAACTCAGAATTATTAACTAACAAGATACTGTAAAGGTTCAGGGTTTTAGACTTGATTTAAAATAACCTATATTTTAGACACCTAATAATTTCAAAGCCGACCTAACGCTAAAAATAAAGACAATCATATGAACAGTGATTTTGGAATCGTAAGCACCTTTATTACATAATATGGCCGGCAACACCTAGTTGGCGGCTGTGGGGTGAAAGATCCCTATAACTAGCTTAATAAAAACTCAGGGGCGTAATTAAGGGACCCTCTATTTGAATCTCAGGGATGGGTCCCCGCTTAAAATCCCATCATTTCGTAAACCCCCAATACTGGCCACGAGGGCCCTAAAACACAAAATGTGGCTCTTAGGCCGTGACTGGGCTGATAGAAAGTTGGCCAATTGGCCGCATAAGAAAGGGCACTAGGGCCAAAGATGCATAATATAAAAAATAGGCCCGAAGGATAACAATGCAAAATTCCTATTTTTTTGATCCTAGTCAGTGAATTTGAGCCGGGCATAGAAAACCCAAAGGCTCCTCAATTGCTAGCGTTCGCGGTGTTTAACTTAGTACCTTTTCTGGCCCGAAGGCCAGAAAAGTCCCTGGATTTTTCCTAAGATATTGGGGAGCGCACAATCCTAGGTGCTGCAAACCACAGCCCACTCTAAGGATGCGCCCTCGGAAGGGGAAAACAGCGACCGATTACGGCCGCATCTCAGCGAACACTGAGTGAGTCTCAAAATTTTGGGACTGGGCTGACAGTTCTCTGACAGCTCAGTGACATCACGATTTCGGCGGTGAGGCTTTGACTTTAAGGTAAAGCTTCTAGAAAGTCCTAGAACTTTCTAGAAGCTTGCCACCCTTAACATTGCAGGACCCAGCCTCTTTTTGAGCCTGGTGGTCAGCCAGGGGAAGATTAACGATAATGGCGAAATATTGCCCCCAGCTGACCACAATTCTGATTAAGTTCGGGGTCCGAAACTTTCTAGAATTTTATAAAATTTTGGTTAACATGTAAATGCAACCAAAGGGGGAAGTTTCGGATCCAAATTTCGACTTTCTCCGATTTGGCTGAAATGGGGCTCAAAAATCAGGCCAATCCCGGCCTGTTATGGAAAAAATATTAAATTGTGCCAACAGATTTGGAACTAACTACAATTAAGGGAGGGAGTTTTTGTCATTTTCGGTCACTTTTCTTTGAATGCAAATTGGTCATCTAAATTGGATAAGCCAAAGCCCTGGATCTGAAGCAGGTTAGAGGTTGGTTGGAAGGGTTGGGCATTTTGTCTTAAAATTGTTTTGTACACAGTCACATTTGTATTCTGTTCCTATGAAATTATGTCTTCTTTGAAATAAACTAAATTTTGTTTCAATTTTATTTCTACCTTCAAAATCACACACTCACACGAACTTAGCAATCTCTCCTTCTTCTCTTACCAAATTTTCATACTATGTACACAAAGGTGTGTACTAACTTTCTTTCTGGAGAGGCAATTCTCTCCTGGCCTCTTGGCCCAAACAAAAGTTCAAGTGAGGACAAGCCTCACGTAGGAAGAATGAATGGACGTAGTAGTACTCCCACTACTACGCTGTCTGGGAAGCAGACGGCTTCCCAGACAATGAAAAAGGGAGTTTCCCAAAATTAAGGTGGTGATTCCCTTTGGGCACGTATTGTTGGTTAACGGCCCAAATCAAGACGAAGTTTGATGAAACTTTCCAAAAACACTTATTTTAGTGTTCTAACGTCCTCCGCGCAATCCCGGTTCAAAACTTCGATATTTGCGTTCAGGACAGTTTTTGGAAAGTTTCGACGGTTTGACACCAGCTGCACTGTTATAACTATATTCATTCGAAAGATCTCATTGTGTTCTACGCTTTTGCTTTTTGAAGCAACTTTCTATCTTTTTTCTATCGTGAGATACAGCCAACTTTCTTATTTTGGCGTCCAAAAGTTGTCGTTTTTGCAGAAATCAAATAATGCATTCCTACTTAAGCTACACAAGCCGTAAAATTAAACTACAGGTGTCGATTTGAAGGTCTCACAAAGGCCAATAATCCGAGGCATGATAATCTTCCAACTGCTATCCCGTAGGCTGCTATCATACAAAAAGTGGTTTTTGCAAAAACATGACCAATTTTTTTCCAGCGATTGTGGAGAATTTGCTATGCTACCTACACGGCTGCCACTGAGTACATGTGTTCTACACAAAAATACCCAAATAATTTTAGTTGCCCCGATTGCTGCTTTCTAGCAAAAGTAGTAGCTTACCAAAGTTGGGAAAAGTAGGCTAAATCCAGGTTACACTTGCATTTTAGCTAATTTCTTTATAGCCAAGAGCGATTTCATAATAATTAAAAAAGGGTCCCCAGCTATTTGATAGAGGTATCGAATGATATAACCGATGTCTCACCGAAAAATTTATTTCAGCCTGCAAAAAATCTGAAAAATTGTACTTCTTCAAAAATCCATTAAAATTCCTTTCGAAAACCAATATTGATTTCATTGTATTCATTAAAAGGAGAAAATGTTAAGCTACATTTTGATATAAAAATGGCTTCTTAACTCCAAATAATGAATGAGTAATAATGTTTCAAAATTGATGTCACCAAAAGGAATCACCACCTTAACATAAAGGTGGGTGGGGACCAAATTTTGAGGTAAACCTTTTACAGAGGTAAGATTACGAAATTAGAAGTGATCTTATTAAAACATTTTCATTAATAACTCACTCATTTTTGGGAGTTAGAAGGTGGGGATTGCATTTTTGAAATCAGGAGAAAATTGCCTTTCCAATGAGCCCGAGTTGTTTCCCAAACAAAATTATAGAAAATTAAATAATTAAGGCCTAATTACTACTAATTAACTCATACAAACACTACTTAACTAATAATATGTTCATTTTATGTTGTATAACTACCTAAATAACTATTTCAAACCTACCTAAGTGACTACCTTCCAATATGTGGCCGTTTAATTGCCTTAAAACTGCACTTTAGAGAATTTCTACGATCGTAAACACAAATTTGCGCGATTCTTTTCTGCAATTAGGAACTAAAATTGCTTTGGCATGGATTTCTTAACTGCCATAGGTGACAATAGTACTGAAAAGGGCCTCCATCCAGATTCCAGATCGGAGAAGAGTACCCACTCTTCAAGTAGATCTTCTGCCAATTCACTCTGATCAATAGATTCTTTGGCTTAGTTATTAATTCCATGCGTGCGTACTGCTATTCTCAGTATTTTAGATGGTGAGATACTCCTACTAAATGATTAAATGAATCTACTTCTGTTACTATTAATTTAACCTTTGGAGTAAAGACCGGAATATTTGTAGCGGGCGCGTACTTCTATCTGATTCCTATGTCCTAAGAGCAGACACTTGGAGCACGGCTTTACTTTCAGGCAACACATTCAACAACTGACTGGAACAACTTTTAAACACCAACATTAACAATAACTCAAAGTTCAAGTGCAAGATGTTTTGGCGTCAAGATCTTGGCGCAACATTTTAAAAGGAATAAAAGACATAACTTCTCGAAGATAAAAAGTAACAAATCTTAAGTAGGTTAAACTTTAAAGGTTGTAGCTACAGTATACCTAACTAGATAAGTCTAGGGACCAATTAGGTATACTGTAGGGTAGCTAGGTAATTAATTAAAGTCTACACCTAAGGTTACATCTTGGGCGTTTAAGAAAATGAACGTCCTCGTTTCTAAAGTCTACACCGAACGTAATTAATTAAAATCAAGTTTTCTAAAAACTTTTTCTGGTCTAAACTCTGGTTACACCCACTAAAATCAGAACCCAATAACAATACAAAACCAAAACTAAATTACAAAACATTGGAACAGTAAATAAAGTCCAAAATCAAATACAAAAATCTTGGTGCTAACTGTCAGTTTTATTGCGGAGGGCGAAGTTCTGGGTTTCCTTGAGCTTCCGGACCAAGAAAATCCCCACTGACGGACAGCCAAAGTTCACCCGAAGGAAATCGGACAGCCGGAATTGCCAGGAAAGCGGATCCCGGAGGCAGAAATACTGGTCCAGTAAAGCGCATTGTCATCGAAGTTGCAATATCCAATGGCAGTCGCATCGGAGGAACGGATGGCGCCGGCGGAGGACCCACTGGGCGGAAACCTGGTGGCGGAGGTCAGACTCGTTTAGCCGAATAGTCCGGTGTAGGGAAAGGACCTTGGGTCGAGGACACCAAAGTAGTATTGGCAACTGTCGTGACCGATGTCGATCCCATGGTAGTCGACTCTCTCAGCACCACCGGTTCGGCAAAGACCATAGCTGACGTCACAGTAATTGACTCATCTTGGAGAGGTGTCTGCAATCTCGCAGATGGCATCACTTCAACTCCCGCAGCCTCGGACGAAGGCTGAGTAGATTTAACCACCGGCTGGGATTCGGAATCCATAGCTTCTTCCTGCTCCTTTCCCACAGCGATGACTCGAGGCATGTCGTCATCATCCGTTAGATCTACTGGAGTGTTCTCGGAACCCTTGGCGACTTCGCCCACTGGCAACGAAAACAGTGGGATTGGAACCGTGTCTTCTTGCTGATATGGGGTGATGGACACGAATCTTTTGCAGCTGGCTAATTCAGGTATAAACACAGTCCACAGATCAAACAATGACAAAGTGCCCCTCACAGTGAGATGGAGGCGATCTGAAGAGTAGAGAGTCCAGCGAACGCCACCAGTATGAGTAGCGCTGAATGGATTCCGGGTGGGAACCAATTCACCGGCCATAACGTGACAGCCAGCGTCCAAAATCTTAGTACGCAAATAGTCTTGGAACTCTTGTGCAGCAGCTGCACTGGTTTGAGCCTGTGGCAGAGATAAAGAAAAATAGATCTGGGTGCAAGGACTGGTATTCTTGGAGAGAGCCTTCTGGAGCTTCTCAAAGGCTTTATCAAGATTTTGGCGAGTATCATTGAGAAGATGGTTAACCCCGACATGGATAACCACATAATGATACTGGCTGAGCTTATACGAATCTAGGATGTCGGCGGCGCCATCACATCGCAATCCTCCTTGCGCAACCATTGTTCCAGATTCAACGCCAGACAGATGGCGAAGAATGGAATTTCCAACCGCGAGGATCGGACGTTCTGGATGAAAATTCACGTTGACACCATAGACCCATGAATCTAACTGGAGCTCAACTCGTTCACCGATATACCTGAGCAGCCGTTCTTGAGCATTCGGCAGAATGACAGAGCCATGACGGTTTCTCCCAGGCCAATCTTCAAACGGCACGCGCAATGTGTCCGTTTCATCCAGTCCCGTAGCGTAGAGCATGTCGCGATATTCGGAGTAGGCCCAAATACGATCGGTAGTGGACGTAAGGGCTCTGCCGACATCGGCGTGTTGGGATGCGCGACGGACGTGGAGCGATTCCAAGATTGCGTCACGGACGAAAATCCACGAGGCAACAGGTGGGCCTGTCTGATCTTTGTTCTTGTAGATGAAGCTGAGAATCGCCCTCGGCTTATCCCGGTAGTAGGAATCCAGCAGATCCGCTGCGAGAGATGGCCTGTCTGCTTGCATAAACCGAATATATTCGTAGGCTTGTCGAACTGAGTGGAATTCAATACCGCCAACTGTGACCGGGTAGCGATTCCAATTAATTCATTTAATCATTTAGTAGGAGTATCTCACCATCTAAAATACTGAGAATAGCAGTACGCACGCATGGAATTAATAACTAAGCCAAAAAATCTGTTGATCAGAGTGAATTGGCAGGAGATCTACTTGAAGAGTGGGTACTCTTCTCCGATCTGGAATCTGGATGGAGGTCTTTTTCAGTAATATTGTCACCTATGGCAGTTAAGAAATCCATGCCAAAGCAATTTTAGTTCCTAATTGCAGAAAAGAGTCGCGTAAATTTGTGTTTACGATCGTAGAAATTCTCTAAAGTGCAGTTTCAAGGCAAGTAAACGGCCACATATTGGAAGGTAGTCACTTAGTTAGGTTTGAAATAGTTATTTGGGTAGTTATACAACATAAAATGAACATATTATTAGTTAGCTAGTGTTTGTATGAGTTAATTAGTAGTAATTAGACCTTAATTAGTTAATTTTCTATAATTTTGTTTGGGAAACAACTCGGGCTCATTGGAAAGGCAATTTTCTCCTGATTTCAAAAATGCAATCCCCACCTTCTAACTCCAAAAAATGAGTGAGTTATTAATGAAAATGTTTTAATAAGATTACTTCTAATTTCGTAATCTTACCTCTTTAAAAGGTTTACCTCAAAATTTGGTCCCCACCCACCTTTGTGTTAACCTTGGGAAACTCCCTTTTTCATTATCTGGGAAGCCGTCTGCTTCCCAGACAGCGTAGTAGTGGGAGTACTACTACGTCCATTCGTTCTTCCTACGTGAGGCTTGTCCTCACTTGAACTTTTGTTTGGGCCAAGAGGCCAGGAGAGAATTGCCTCTCCAGAAAGAAAGTTAGTACACACCTTTGTGTACATAGTATGAAAATTTGTTAAGAGAAGAAGGAGAGATTGCTAAGTTCGTTTGAGTGTGTGATTTTGAAGTTAGGAATAAAATTCAAACAAAATTTAGTTTATTTCAAAGAAGACATAATTTTATAGGAACAGAATACAAATGTGACCGTGTACAAAACAATTTTAAGACAAAATGCCCAACCCTTCCAACCAACCTCTAACCTGCTTCAGGTTCAGGGCTTTGGCTTGTCCAATTTAGATGACCAATTTGCATTCAAAGAAAAGTGACCGAATATGACGAAAATTCCCTCCCTTAAATATTGTCATAACTAATTTGCATATTACGAAAATACCGAATTTGTAATTTGCATATTTGTTCCGAAGTTCGAAGACTTTTGAAAACAAGGAAATTTCCACAATAGGTAGGTCCGGAGGGGGCTTAACCTCCTCCTTAATAATTTAAAATTAACAGAAATTGGTAGGAATAGGTAATAACATACGTAGAGTTAGAAATTGTAGTTAGTTTTACCTAGAAAATTACGTACGAATTTTTATGCACATTTTTGGGCAATTGCTCCCTACTTCCTCGGTCAAGCGAGGACACTGAGTTTCTAGCAATGGGAAGTAATTGCTGCTAAAGTTGCTGTGTTGGCTTCTCTTGTTTGCGGCCAAAAGGTCACTTAAAATTTCAAAGTAGGGGCCCAGGACAAGAGAAGCCAAAGAAAATTATGAAATTTGAAATGGACGTATAAATTGTGTCCAAAGATGGCACTTAAAAATATTTTTTCCATAACAGGCCGGGATTGGCCTGATGTTTCAGCCCCATTTCAGCCAAATCGGAGAAAGTCGAAATTTGGATCCGAAACTTCCCCCTTTGGTTGCATTTACATGTTAACTAAAATTTTATAAAATTCTAGAAAGTTTCGGACCCCGAAATTAATCAGAAAAGTGGTCAGCTGGAGGCAATATTTCGCCATTATCGTTAATTTTTCCCTGGCTGACCACCAGGCTCAAAAAGAGCCTGGATCCTGCAATGTTAAAGGTGGCAAGCTTCTAGAAAGTTCTAGAACTTCCTAGAAACTTTGCCTTAAAGTCAAAGCCTCACCGCCGAAATCGTGATGTCACTGGGCTGTCAGAGAGCTGTCAGCCCAGTCTCGAAATTTTGAGACTCACTCAGTGTTCGCTGAGATGCGGCCGTAGTCGGTCGCTGTTTTCCCTTCCGAGGGCGCATCCTTATAGTGGGCTGTGGTTTGCAGCACCTAGGATTGCGCGCTCCCCAATATCTTAGGAAAAATCTAGGGACAGGCCAGAAAATGTACTGAGTTAAACACCGCGAACGCTAGGAATTGAGGAGCCTTTGGGTTTTCTATGCCCGACTCAAATTCACTGACTAGGATAAAAAAATAGGAATTTTGCATTGTTAGCCTGGCCGGAGGAATGGCCGGCTTCCTCCAATCAGTAAATTAAAATATGTTTTCTGTAATCTTGTTTAATAATAATTGCTTAGCAATTATTATTCACTCAGGCTTTCGCAAATTTCCAAGTATTTCCATTTCCATGAGTATTGCACAAGTTTTGTATGAGTGTGAAACAGAAGTTATAAATGTGTATGTTTGATGAAGTTGTGCCCCATGTGAGTTCCCGTGGGATTATGGGCATTGGGAAGCACAAACAGTTGTTTGAACTCAGGTAGTAGGCAGGAAAATCATATAACTAGGAGCACAAAATAATTCATCAAGATGTGCAAGTGTGATTTAGTGAGGTGCCGGCAAGAATGAGGTCAGAATGCGTGCGATAGAAATATACGTGGAAACATGCAAATGAGGTAGTGATTTTAGGCCTAGGGTCACGGGGACCCAGGATTAGGTCATAATCATCAAGTAATGCTCCGGCAGTCCTCGATTCGTCCGCATAGGCAGCTTTACGTGATAGGGCGGACGAATCGCAACAAAAGGACGCTGCACTTCTTTATCAAAATTTACCTAGGTATACGTAAGAAGCCAGTTTTTAGAACTGTATTGATGCTATAGTAATCATGATTTCTGCCTGAAGTCTGTGGTTACTGTTGTTCCTGTCTGGAATGAGCAATATTGTGATGTTTATGTTCGTCAGTACTATGTTCTTGAAGTCGTTCAATGCGACGGAATTACGTTTGACACTTTAATATCCGCCGAGCTTGGAGCACAAAAATAGTGTATAAACCAATAAAAATGGAAATAAATCAGTTATTGCAAGCATGGTGTTTTGGCAGGTGGGTTAAAGCATGAAGGAAGGATGAGCAAGTATTTTGAACAGCAATACGCAGAAGGCAATAGTAGCCCAGAAATAATGTATGCAATTACTAGTTACGTATGACTAATAATTAATATATACCAGACTATCTTCCAATTGCAACAAAATTGACGTTTATGCACAAGTTTACAGTTTAATGTCGAAATTAAGGTTGTGAATCAATCTATGCAGGAAATGGGTATTTCCTGCAGTTTTTGGACCAGAAATCGTCCAAAAGCAAGTAAAGTTGCGATTGTTGTATCTTCTCTGTTCAATAGTCAAATTACGGGAATAACCGTTAACTGATTCAAGGAATTGGCTCTTGTTCATAATCAGAAACTCGAAATGAGCCGAATTCAACGTTATAGCTTCATACCGCACAAACGCAGAATGTACATTACAGGAATGTGTTTTAGTTACAATTTCCTGCACAATAGTGCAGGAAACTGCTCAAAATATTACATTATGCGCCTTTGGTTCTATAAACTTAGAGATAATATTAAAACGGCCGAAATTTCACTCTAAAGTTAGCAAGTTCAAAATATTTCAACCGTTTCAATATGACAAGTTCGTGCTCAAGATCTGAAAGCCAAAAGAGTGAATAATGGTTGCTGGGTTCGATTCCCGCACCATAACTGTGTATAAATAATGGGTTTTAACCCATTTGATTCAGGTGCGAAGTCAAAAGATATCCTGCCTGAATAGTCTGTCGTGCCTCTGGAGAGATAATTGTGATTAACCTGTTGGAATCAGTATTCGGGAGCCGGAAGTGCTCAGTCAATTCGTTTCATTGGAATCAATAATTGGATCTGTTAGCTGTAGGTGATCTAGTCTATTTGGATGTGTAACGGGATCTTTGAGGCAGAGACAACTCGTACCGGCACCAGAATCATTTGTGGTGTTGAAAACCGATGGTAAAACTGTGAAAAATTTGTCAGTGAACTGAAAGTTTGCTCCTGATTCTTGAACTTTGTTACCTTGAACCTTGCTTCCTCATTTTTGTCCTCTAATTAATTGAAAAATGATACTCTCTGTTCTTCTTACCCTATTGGGGGTGGATATCCCCATTGCTCTGCTTTAAAAGTTCAGTTACTAGCTGATCTGAAGAAACTATTAGTGAAGAAGAAACAACAGAAGACCAATCTAAATTAATTAGAACTTTAACTTAATTGTTTAAATTTTAAACGGTTATCTCCCGGTAATTTCCTCACCTCTCTGAACCTTGTATTGTCTGATCCTCCTGAATTGTTGTAGATCTGCAGGAACCTCTCCGATAGCAATCTCTAAAGTGGGCTGTGGAGTCCTTGTGACTATATTACAGCAACTGGGAGCTCACCCAGAGTTCGAGCCCACCCTCAATTGTATTAACATCAATTATTATTATTGTTATTGATTAATATTGGTTTTTCGTCGTTTGGTACTGTGAAGGACAGATAAAGACAGTGTACCAGCATAACACGCACATAAAGCACATAGGACACCAGTAGTTGAAGTGAGTTAGGTTATAGAGTCGAATTTGAACAGGAATAGAGAAATAACAGTAACCTGAAGAAGGGTCTAGTTCGTGGCTGAACGCACGTAACCTAATATAACATTTGGGGTAAAACTAATTTAAAATTAATCAAACCCATCCTCATAGAGAGTCTGGCAACTCTGGTATATTGACTGTGAATAGCAATTGTCAATGTATCTGTATTTATTACGTTATTACATTATACGGTGCGTTTATTATTATTAACGTTATTATATCTAGTAATCGGTCTGTCAGTAATTGTAGTAAGTATATTAAACATATTGCAGTGTTTAAGCAAGACTGTGGACCAGCGACATACAGATCCGGTAGTGATCTTCCGCATAAACAGTAAGTTTTATCAGATCTCAATAAGAGATCTGACTAGAAGTAGAACTAGTAAACTAAAAGAAGAACTAGAAGAAGAGAAGACCTAAGTTTGTGCCTCTGATCAGCGTGTCAAGACCCTCTATTTGATTTCGGCAGTGAACAAATAGAGCGAGAATCGACCCCTCTCGCCGTTCGCTGTTGACTACAGACTAAACGAACTCACAGCAGTACCCCTAACCAGGTTGGCTGTAGAAATCCCCGATTTTGGCAAACTACCTTTCGGGAATCTGGTACATAAGTTTGTCTAACCAGGCAAACGCGCCGACCTTCTGTGTAACTAGAACTCGTCTGACCTAAGTAAGTAAAGTAAGCCAACACGGTTTAATAACAAATCATATCAAATCAATTATTTTGGAAGGATTTTATTATTTAAGGAATTATTTGGATTTTATCTCCGGGTCAGTCAGTTCATTACATATATCATTCAAAAACTCATTGTGTTCTACATTTCTGCTTTTGACATCTACATCTTTCCTTTCTAGCTTTCCTCTGTTATAAGATATAACATAACCAATTTTCTTGTTTTGGCTTTGAAAACTTATCATTTTTGCAAAACTCAAACATCCATCATGGGCTTGATCTGATCCTACACGCACCGGAAGTGGCAGGCCTTTAAGATAAGTTTAGAATTTTTTGTTAAATTTTAACGTTATAACCTTAGGACAACTGTTGTATACGACCACTGATTTGAGTTAAGATTAAAGCCTATTTTCCATCAAATTAGAATTTTTTTAAAATGTTTCTTAAGTCTCCAGGGGCTGGCGTTGTCGCGACGGAACCGGGTGGATTCGTCAGCCGGGGTATATTTTGCTTATGCCTTATACCTTATATATTTTGCTTCAATTAATTTAATCGATTTATTTTCAACATGTGCACTAATCTCAGGATGCCGGTACGGCCCGAGTTTCGGCGTTTGATGACACTGGCCCCTGGAGGAATTAAAATAGTAATTGCAGAACGGCAAATTGCAGGGCAATGAAATTCGTAAACTGAAGTCATTTGTTCAGTTTCGTTTGATTCAGGCAAAAAGACAGTAGATGGCTAAACCGACCTCCGCACTTTCCCTGAACAAATCAACTAAATCGCACAATGGGGAGCCTGCAATTAGCACGCTCCTGTGCCAACTCATCTGGAAATTTATGGTACTGAATGTGCTGTCAACTCCTCTGGGAAATCAATCCTGCCGCTGCCAATTCTACCAAGGCTAAGATTATAGAAACTTATTTTTTAATGTTACATATTAAATATTATATTTTAAATTTCAATAATTTTTTGTATCATTTCAAAGCAATAGGCATGGAGGGTGAAAAAGGTCCCTCTATGTCTATTGTGCATAAAATATTCAAATTAAATTGCACAATTAATTTGTCTGAATTATTCATTATTGCTGGTTCAGTAGAGACTTTGGCTAATATGAAGTGTATACTGCATTCGTAACCAGCTTAACTTAATTTTTAGCACACAGCTGGTCAGCAGAAGCTGATATGGCTACAGCTGCACAAGTCTCCCAGGAAACAAAATAACACCTGACTAAATTCTCAAAATTACTTCGAAATTGTTATTCAAAGTTTTCTGTGGCCAGCCGGCAACAGTTCATAAGATAGACATGGTTTATATATACCATATCGCCTCTTATCCCCCCAGGATATAATTTCTAATTGTATTGTCCGAGATTTGCAAGGAGTTGGCCGCCTTTGGGGGGAAACCCCCATGGGATGGAGCCAACGGGTGAACACGATGCGGTGAAAGCAGCGTGGTCACTTCTGCTCCGGCAGTACCCTTGATGACGCCTCGGATAATTGCATGCAGCAATTATTCAGTGCTAGACCTAGGCCCCACTTCCACTTAGATAGACAAAATTGGGTCTGGCACTACCCCTACAAGCGAAAGCGACAAGGGTGTGGCACTAAGTGAAAAAAACATCCATCATTTCGTCAGCCACGCAAGCGGTAAAATCGCTAAGGTTGGCATAAAATCGACACCCTTTAAGGATGTCGATTTGAAAGTCTCGTTGAGGCCAATTATCCGAGGCTTGGTCATCTTCCTACTGCTATCCCGAAAGCTGATATTATAAAACATGTAACTTTTGTCCAAAAACACGACTAAACTTTTCTCGCTGTAGTGGAGCATTTATTATGTAACGTGAGCGTTGCCACTTAGCAAATGTTCTACAGAAAAATACCTCGGGACCATTTTTAGTTGCCCCGATTGCTGCTATATATATAGCTAAAATTGTCGTGTCCTTGTATCGTTGTGTCGTCGTGTCGTGTGGTGTCGTTGTAAACGGATCAAGCTGACGCACGGTCAGCCTTTCCGTTTCTGGCGGCTGCAGCTACCCATCTAGCTTACCAAAACATCATCATGGGTTGGGGAAACCTTCGTCAAGTCCCGTCACGCTCCCCCAACGTGCCCGTATGGGATTGGGTAGGTTTCCCCTTGGGAACTACGTGATTGGGAGAATCTTTACACTTGAGGGCGCTCTTGGAAGGGTTCAACCCACTTCACTTTCCTCCTTCAGTCTTGTACTTTTCTTCCGTTGCGAGTTGCGACTATACGCTCTTTAAACGCTATTTAATTCGCCCGTTTCTCTGTATATTTCTTGCCCTCGCAGCTCTCCCTACTACTTGTACTACTACTACTACTACTACATAGGTACTGGTACGATGGCCAGCTGTCCCCTGTCAACTGTAAGTATATATAGGGTCTAAGTGTTGTTTGTCTTAGGCTCTGCCCATTTTTATTCTTTATATTTATTCTTTCCCACTGAACACCGCTGCATAATGTACCTATAAAGACATACAAAAGAGCCAAAAGTTAGAAAAAATTGAAAATTTAACATAAATAGTCCCTGTCCCTGAAGCAGGGATGGAGATATTCTCCAGGGGTCAACCTTAGCAAAAGGGGAGTCTAGGTTATTTGCGGGAGTAATTTTTTCAATTTTCACAAGTTTCTTAGACGGGAGCAATTGAATTTTAACGGGATACGCAAATTTATTTCGGTTTTCGAGATCTTGTGTTTCACTGCAGAGGCCAGTACCAATTGGCAGTCAGGACATTAACTCCTTTTTTTCTTAAATACGTCGACCAAATTTTGGGAGAATTAGGTTTACTGGAAAAACTAAATTTTTATAGCTTTCCGCCGACAATAAAAATTTTGAAAATTTCGAACCCTACAGTCCGAGCGTTGCATTCAAATGAAACCAGCGCCTGCCGCAGCCAAATCATCGATGGGGAGGCTATCGCTATGCACATTAAGTAAATTTAATCCGCCTCAGAATCAACTTTTGCACCTAGAAATCAATTATAGTTGATTTTTTGAAGTGAAATTTTAACAAAAATTTCTACTTTGACCGACTTTAACGGCTGCTAACTATTTCTGGATGGGTCAGAAATTTCAATATTTAATTCTTACATGAAGCGGAATCAATTCTGTGTCGCTTGGTGGTAGTTCCACGTTCTCAGTTTCTCTCAATAAAGATGGCCGACAAAACAGTGAAATAGGTCAATTTCAACCTTTAGTTCTGAGCAAATTTGGGCCTGAAAACGTTAAGGCTCAGATGCAGAACCACACCCATTTTAGGGGTCCTCTTGTTATTCTTTATATTTATTCTTTCCCACTGAACACCGCTGCATAATGTAGCTATAAAGACATACATAAGAACCAAAAGTTAGAAAAAATTGAAAATTTAACATAAATAGTAAATTTTCTGGTGAAATTAGCCTAAAAATTAGCAAAAAATTGGTGTAAACAAAAATTACTTTTGACCCGCTCTGACCCGCGGGTACCCACTGACCTGAAAGTCGACCCGCGGGTACCCTCGACCCACCTCCAAATCTGTGTGGGACTGCTATAGAGTTCTACGGTATAATAGGACAGGGTTTCGCCAAGGCCGACGGACGCTTGCCAGAAATAATCCCCCAAAGCATCGACTCCTTCAGTAATAACGGTTCGAAAGCTGGCCGCATACCGTCGGGCATGTTCTACATTACTGCGCCAGTGCGACACCTACGCAGGTGGGTAAATCCGACAGGAGGTTGCTGTAACTGAGGTAGGGAAGGGTTATCTGATTGGAGTTCACGGGGACCAGATGGTTCGTTGTCGCCTGAGCGCTCCGCTTGACGATGGGTGGGAAGTGCGAGGATCGACTAGAGACACTCTCGTTTCGAGAAGCCTCAGGGTGTGGAATCGGGCCTTGGGGATTAGGGGTTCTAGCTGGCGAAGTCTGGTCAGCAGATTCCTGGTCGGACTGCGCAGAGACGTACACTGTAAAAAATATTGCATAACAGTTATCTATTTTTCTTAGATAGGGAATTTGTGACATCCCAACAAATTAGATAACTGTTATCTAATAATTTGGGATGGCAGCAAACAGTTAAAATTTGAGACTTGTTACCAATTTAACTTTCATAGCCTTTACCATAAATTCCAAGGTAACTATTATCCGTGAAAAATAGAGGGTTGTTACCTAAAATTAAAGGATTACTAGTATTTATTAGTTTTTTGTTCAAATTAAAATAATTGCGGAAAACAAAGCGAATATGCTCCCTAATACTGTGCCGAATAGAGGCACATCACAGATCACAGACGATAGGAACCGGATAATGCTCTTCGATCTTTAATTTGCATTTAGATGTTTGGTCGAGAATCATCCTGTTGGATACTGAAATATCCACAATATTCACTGTCAGCCATCCAATCCAACGCTTTGGATATTAGCAATCAAAATGTTGCTAGCTATCCGGCCATTTGAATTGGATGGCTTCCAATAAAAAGGGATTTCACCCCTTTTTATTGGGTTTAGACCCTGCCATCGGTACCCCCAAAGGTACGTAATGGCCAAAAAAAGATTGCTTCCATCCACTGTTCTGTAAACAGAAGCAGTAGGAGCAAATATGTCAGAAAATATTGACATGGAACTTGAAAAAGTTGTCTGTTTGTCTCCTTTATATAGTGCTCGATGCGGTATCAGCGTATCGAGTACTTGCTTAACACACGTTACTGCTTGAAGTGGTTGAGCTGGATGAAACCTGCTTTGCTGATGCAGCAAAATTTATGGGGTCAAACAGTGCAGCTGACTGTGACAGCGTCTGGATACCCAGATTGAAATGTTCATAACTTGATCAATTTTTGGAGTTTTGCAGAGATCTATAGATCATTTTGAAGCTCATAATGAGCTGAATCGTTTTATGAAATCAAATCGTGGAAAAATCAGTTCTGTCAACCAGTTATTCTACATGTGCATATACATGCGTAGGCAGGGGAGGGCCAGGTAGGGGAATTCCCCTCCCCGAAATTGTGCAGTTGCCCCCACCCAAATTTGCATTTCAAGTGCAGCAGGAGTGCACTTTTTGCACTTGGAGTTACGACACGGTAAATCGTTTTTGGCAAATACGTATACAACCTACTACCTTTTTAAGTGTATATAAATTGAATCGCTTGGGGTGGTCAGCTCACTTGAAGCGGAAGCAAGAATGTATCCAAACCCTAGTCGTATTTTATATTATTTATAGACTTCGGAAAGGTTTCATTAAACATTTACTGTAAGTTAATTAAAGTTTCGGAAATGTTTTCAGCTTCTGGAAATTCGTTCCCCCCCAGAATCGCTCCCCCCCTCCAGAACTCTAAAGTGCCGGAAAAATAGTGTTTTAAGGGTACATTTTGACAAATTTTTCCGGCTTCGCCGGATTTTTTCTATTTTTAAGCATGTTTTAGCAATTTTAAGGTTACATTTAAATTAAAAATAGTTAATTTTTTAGCTCAGCAGCAAAAAATGGCTATTTTTAGACATTTTCGGAAAATCTTTCTCCCCCCCCCAGAAATCCGATCCCCCAGACTTCCCCCCCCCAGAAATGTTTGCCTAGGAGAAAGCCAGAATTCCCCCCTCCGAAATATTTTTCTGGCTACGCCACTGTGCATATATACATTTTAATATTTAAGGGGGGGGGGGATCCATCATGAAAAATTTTTTGGTGACCGATTTCGCTCGTTTTCACACATAAGTTAGCCACATATGTCGTACATATCAAGTTTAAGTTTTGAGTTGTTTTGTTCAGTTCTCCGTAAGTTACGAGCCATCAAGTGTGTGCAATTTGAATATGAGCGAGCACAAGGGTGCTGCAGCCAGCTGAGGCAAATTTTCGCAAATCAACTCTATATTTTTAGCTTATTTTATTATATACCTTTAAAAACTATTAAGAAAAGCATTTTCGTACAGTTTCCAGCCGGATGGGCTTGATCCGAAGCTTCTCTAAAGAATTTCTCGGAAAAACACGGCCCTTGTTCCTCCTGATTTAATGAAACATTTAAAAGCGATTAACTTAAAATCGAAGCATTTGCGACACATAGTTCTATGAGAAGAATTCATCCCTGCAATGAGAGCTTTCGATTGATGTATAATATGCCATATTTTGAAAAAATCTAAAAATCGCTGTTTTGAGAAATTCTGGGTTCGAGGGTCCCGTTTGGCACGCTGAGAAGTACTGGACGCAGCTATCAGCATAACTCATGCTGCAAATAGATCCGAAGACATGAATACACAAGTTGGAATAGAAAATAGGCAGTTTAGGATCATACTGTTGTGAAATTCCTACCTCAGCTGCCTGGACCTGGGTAGAAATCTAGAGGCGGAGCGACTACAGGTTCCTAGACCGGGCCTATTCTAATAATTTACCTAAATTCTACCTACCTAACTAACAACTAAAGTCCTTACCAAACTACGATCGCGAGGAGTAGGTTACAATTCTTTACCAGCATGAAAATAAGGCATACGGGGATATAAAAGGAATACAAAAAAAGGACAACCACTTTCCAGACGACAATTGACAACACTGAAGTGATGGATCAGATCTAACTGATCAAAGTAGCTAACAGACTAAAGACTGTACAAACAGCAACCATCAATTTTAGTGTTTGTTTTAAGATTAAGTTGCAACACTTGTTTTTAGTTGATTCTCAACATCCTCCCCTGGATAGAAAAATTTTAGCGCCTGCTAAAATACAAAGAGGGAAAGAGAATGCTACCGTAATTCAATAGCTGAAAGTTAAAAAGAATTTCGAAGTTAAACATAGATCTCACACAATTCCCATGAGACCAGTTATGAGGCACGTATCCTGGCACGTTTACCCATGGTTAAAACAAAGAACCACAAATAGAAGTTAAGAGAATTAAAGTTAGAAAATGGTAGCAAAGTGGAAGTCATAGACAGGCGAAGTATAGCGAAACACAGGGAGAATAAAAATAAACGAAACAATGCAGTAAGTAGTTGCAACCAAACTAAGTATAGCGAAAAGTAAGTAATCAGAAAATAGAAAAGAAAAGGGAACGACCCACATAGAAAAGGTAATATACTCAAAAAGCCACTATTAATAGAAAACAGTAAAGAGTAGAAACACAACAATTATTCATACATTCATCGGCCTTCAACAATCATACTTTCAGACAAACAATGCAAACACACAATATATCAATTTTTAGAGAACAACAAACAATACAAAATTTTACGACTATCACTGCTATACATAAGAAAGGAAAACTAGCTTAGCTAAACTATACAAAGTTCACAAAATCCTAGCTAACAAATACAAGATTCACAAATACAAAACGTAGATAGGTTAATTTTTACATCATACATCAAACTACTTGTCAAAAGTCAAAAACTAACCTAACTAACCACAACATAACATTCAATATCCTAACTAAACTATACAACAAAATATTATCCTGGTACACGACAAACAAATAATCAATGCATGTAAAATGAGGTAAGACTATTACAAACAAAGAAAATTTCATCTATTGTAAACCGTTTTTAACCTAAAATTTTAAAGATCTAGCGCACGGACCTTCCTCCGCCGCATAAAAAATAAAGATCACCTGATCTTTCCAAGAAAGCAAGAAAAATACGTATATGTATATATAGCTACTAAAATTAAAGCACACACAAATATATAGGGGAAAATTATAGGGAAGGGGTTACATAACTAGACGAATCAAAGTTTACGAACGAATCATACAGTAAAGAATATACATATATGGCAAAAATAACGGTACATGGCGTAGAAATAAAGCACAAAAATTATGACTGAAAACAATGACAAAAAGATAAGGCAAAATGATTAGAAATTAACAAAAACAAACAAATAATTATGCATATACTGAGCAACAAAATGAAAGTCTATAATGTCTATAACTTTAGATCGTTGTAGTAGTTGGTGTTGTAGTTTTATAGTTAAGTTTTAGGGTGATGGTCTTCTGGTTTCACCGTAGGATGAGTTCAAACCCGTATGAACTCCACTTCAGGATCGGAGCTGTATACAGAAGACATCGAAGTTAGTGTTTCGATGGGAGTCGTTATATCCGTTGTTGTCGGCGATTAAACACACATACATTTATAATATGAGGGCTATACAGAGCCGACAATGCAATTAAGAAAGAGAAAGGATAAATATAATCTAGAAACGAAAGTTAAAGAAGAAGTACTCTAGAAAGAGAAGATCTTTGAGAAGATAAATAGACTAAATGTCATTGTATACAGTTTGCCTAGTAATTCACAAGTATATATTCATAAGTCAAAGCATAGTAAAAATACGATCATTATAATACGTATAATACGAAACAACAACATACAAGCAAACATATGTACACGATCAATAGCATTAGCTGAAAACACAAATAAACCAATATAGGTAACCGTATTAAACAACCGTACGTAAACAACCATAACAATAAACAAACAATATAAGTAACACGAAAACAAAATAACGCAAATATTTTTGGGTTTTTTCGAATATTGCTTTTTAGGATTTTCTGAATATGCATAACTAACTTCAAACACAAAATCCACTACTAATTATCAAATCAACTAGCACTTCTGTACATGTTTACATGACTACAAGGAAATCGAACAAAACTAATAACAATACAGACTAGTATATACCGACTGATTATCTATCATACAAAACTACTACTAACGTATGTGATCACAAAAACAAATACTAATACGACGCATAAGGATTCCGCTTGTTTTCCGCATTTTACGTTCGTTAAATCCGTCACAATTAAAGAATCGCCAAAAAGTCCAAAATACGTCTACCGTCTATACTACTATCGTCATGAGGCTTTTAAATCCATAAACCCGTAAACCACATTATGCCTCAAAA